>NNCF01137319.1:31351-109590 GCA_002313205.1 Laupala kohalensis
TTACTTCACTGTATAAATATAAGAAATTATAGGAATATTTATAAGTAATTTGTGATTCGAATTATACCAATTCCATACGATATCTTGCAATTATATTCAAATTCTGTTAAAAACTATATTTTATCACAGTATTACGCAAACGTTTTTTATAGAAAGTCTAATATCTTTTACATTGCCTATGAAGACCTCTCGAGACAACGAATCTCGAGATGTCGTTTAAATACATAGAATGGTAAAGTTTATTGAAGTCAAGAATATACAGAATATTTTTGTTATAGGTCCAAAATGTGTATAATAAAAAAATACAAAATATTTCTTCCATAGCGGTGTAATTAAACATTTTATCTCGTTACGATTTACCCGCCGCACGATGTCTTCCAAATATGAGCGCCGTTTCAAATAGACCTACGATTGGTCGAACGAAACTTACCCCGTCGAATGGAAAGCAAGAGGAGAGATCCGTTGCAAACCTAACAGATCCAAAACTGGTCAGAGCATGGGACTTAGAAAAATAAATGGGCCCTTTTATGTTATCAGTAGTGTACGTCTCCTAGCAAAGTGTTGGCCATGTTTTCCGATGAGAAATAAAATAATTCTCTGCATGCACGTATCACACGATGTAGAAACAATGAAAATAACTTACCATGACGGCAGCGGGAAGAGACTCTGCGAATTAACAAATTTAAACTTAACAAACTTAACTACTTAACATGTTATTAAAATTTACACAATAAAAAACTTAACACAATAAACACGAACACTACATAACAATAAAAAATGACGAAATAACAACGACAATAATAATAACAACAACGAATACCACTTCAAAACAAGAACAGAATTCACTATGCGCTCAGTACACCCTCCGATCATAATCTCGCAAGCACGTGTAAGAGAATTATCTTGCTGTCACCACCCTCGGATCCCGAGCAATTTGATACGTTGCCTCTTTCGCGCGTAAAGCTTCCCACATGAATGTGAAATTACCTTTTCATAATTGATAACCAATAACAATATACATTTTACATCATGGGAAGCTTACATATTAAATAATGTTATGTAAAATATTCATAAAAGTAAATACTAATAGTTTTTTTTAATTCTTAAATTGCCGCGTTTTTCTTCTATTGACATATATTCATTGTAATGTTTATTCATGTACAAACATTTTCTGTCAAGGACACTAACTTATTAACGATTGAATTAATTTAAAAATAATATTCATTTGCAATATATTTACCGCAGAGTTTATTCAGTTAATATATTTTATTTTTTGTGATGCCGCGTTTTCCCCCGGATTACATTTAGTCTTATCGAGTTGTGAGGAACAAATATAAAAACAGATCTATAAATAAAGAGAGGAAAGGGTGTACAGAAAAAAATGGGTTGTCTTTTTTATTAAATTTAATGTTATTTGCATTAATATTATTACATATAACATAACTGTTATTTACACTAAATATTTACATTACAATTGGAATGTTTGTTACATTTTTAATAGTTCATCTAAAATATGAAGTAAATGTATTCTATGAATTGTGTAAAATAAATGCTGGGACAGTCGTGTGAATTCTATAGTTCTATTTACTTTTAATTATGTTTAAAATAAATACATATGTACACTCACACATTCTGTTTTGTGTGTGTTTTTTTCTTCTTCAAATTAATCATTTGACTTCGGAATTGTTTTCTACGTAAATTACATATTTCTCTCCAGGGAAGTACAGAAAAACATGCTCGTATTCTAAATGCTTTTGCATCCATTTAGGAGTAAAATATCGAAAAACTCAGAGACGACTCAATTATTTCTTGAAATACAGGGAAAAGTTAAAAAAACACATTCCATACTAACTCACCTTCTTAAAATCGGAATTTCGAAAAATCCTTACTTAGTTACCCGCTACAGTATATAAGCTACACCCCAATAAAATTTGTAGATATTATCTCTGATTTTTCAATATTCCAATTGTGTCAATAGTGTCTTTTTTTTAATTTTCGCTATTTTCACTGTATTTCAGAAAATAACTGGAACTAACTTAGCGCCAACGACATGGTAGATTACTTTTGCTATATTTTATGAGTTGACTGAGATGTCATCTCGGTTTTCGTGCGTAAAGATTATCAAATGATAATGAATATAATGAATTTGGCCGATAATGAATTCGGAGTTCTTAAACTCGACACTTCCTTATGGTCATAAAGTCGGGCTAGGGATTAACAATTTTGGGTACCATTAAACTCGAAACTTTGTACCTACTCTAATGGCTTGCCGCTCACCCTCATGCTAACCGACCGACCTGCAGCTATTGGATTCCTTGCGTCACTTACTGGAGAGTTATTTAAAGTGTTATTAATTAAGCATTTTTATTTTTATTCCTATTATCTTATGATTTTTGAATTCCACACACAATTCCAATAAAAATGAACCCAAACAAGATGTATTTATGACATAACTGAGTTGTAAGCTTCTGTTTTTACTTATTGATGTTGTATATAGAAAGTACTGTAATCGCGAACTTTTCACGGAAATATCCGTTTTGGGAGTCTCTGATTTCGAAAAAGAGGTGCATAAAAATTTCACTTGTAATTTTCTTGATGCTTTCACAAAACAGATATGATTGAAAGGAAAATAATATTTTTTGTTTATCGTACTAGAGTAAGTGCATCAGTTGTCGACAGAGCACCAGTGCTTGACACTTCTGGTTTTATAACCAAATAATTAGGCTTTGGAGTATTTCTTGGCTCCGGTATTATTTTTGACACTATTTCATTCCTTCTAAATCATGAAAAGTGTATTTTATGACAGGAATGAAACAATAAGACGTTTTTGAAGCAACAGCTTTAGTCATTCATCTGAATGTCAGAAATGAAACGGGAAGCCGCTAGGAAAGCTTTGATTGAACTTCGATTTTTTATAAAAATATATTTATCAATCATGAAAGTTTTTCTATTATCATCAGAGTAAGGTTCTCATAAATTCCAGCTTTTTTGGTTGGATTTCTGTTGTTAGTAAGATTGTGTTGACTACAAGAGCGCAATTTTCTGAAGTCGACTCATAAAATTAAGAAACATAAAACAAAAGAAACTGCTTAAAACATTTCTACGCCACTTATGTTTGGAAGCTTTGAATTCTAGAATTCTCAATTCGTTCATGTTAAAATAAACAGAACTGTTACGAGAAAATAACATAGTAACCATTTTCAGGTCAGAACATCGTGACTACTGGCTCATTCATTTTCGACACTGTCGTGTACTGATGCAAAAAATGAATCACTAAATGTTATTATTTTATCAGCAGCTCGATAACTTTTAGTTTAAAAATTATCAGGGAAACAAGAAGGGAGAGGAATAACGAAACTACGGACTCAGAATACAATAATTAACAGAAATAATTGTGGTATCGATTCTCGAATTTTTGTCAATTTCATCGCGCTCTTGAGCCATTTCCCTTCGTCACGACAAAATGATACTGAGCATAATTTATTAGAAATTTAATTTACTTTATTTCGGGACAGGAATGTTGTATTCTAAAAATACGTTTACAAGCTACATGCGAAAACTGAAAAGAAATATTTTTAGAGAAACTTATTTTTCCCCTTGATTTACATCTTTTTGTCACCTAATTACATGTAAGCAGCATGACTAGCAGTAAAACGTACATTTGATACCAGTAAGGTAGTGTTTAGTATAACATTTTAATCATTTTTGGAGTAGATTTCAATTATTCTAAAACAACAACATTTTTACGAAAAAGAAAGTATTTTTGTGGCAAAGCTTCTCGATGACTCATTACTAAAATAGCTGTCTGCAAGGATTCATGCGATGGACACAGGTAGACTCGCGAGTCCTAATCCTGAAGGAAGTGTCGAGTTTAATGGTAAAAGTATCCTCTTACCTGAGGATCTGTCGAGTTTAAGTACGCCCAGTGAATTAAACATTTATTCTATTTAATGGTTTCTGCTGATTTTCAGCCTCTTAGTTCCAGGCCTAGAACAAATATCCAGGGTTGTAATTCACATTATCATAGAATTCGCATTATCATAGAGACGTGATATCAGTTTAAAACAGTTACTTCTTTAATACAAAAATAAAATATTCAGATCGTTGTTTCAACGATACCAATTTCATCCTTACAAATTTTTTTCTTCTTTTCTTTTCACCAATTTACAACAATTGCACATTTTTAACCCCCAGATAGTACACTTGTTTTTTGTTTTCTTTATCTTTCCATGATAGTTCTTCTTGCTCTAATAAATAAATAATTCACATCAATTCATTAATCGTCTCATAATACACATTTTTTATTTCATATTACCTAAAATCCGGGTTCTAATGAAAAATAAAGCCACTGACTCAGCTGATTCGCTATCGCAATGGAACATAATTGTTAATACGAAATAATCTTATTACCGCCGGAAAGGTAGGAAATTAACAAATCTTGAACATGCCAATCATTTTTTTAAAACGTAGTCGCGAAATGGACCCTTTCTTACGCAAATATAGACTAAACCAATTATTCTTCAACCACAAATCAAAGAACCCATTAAATTACTCTCTTAAACTGAAGTATTTTAACACTCCTATTTTATAAAACGTTTCTCAGACAATTTTAGACAATTTTTAATAACGTATTTCAGACAATACTAGATCAAGAAACCATGAAAACGGCAAAACCGTAAATATCGCACTTTTGAAGGCCGCTAGTGTATTCATTTTGGCCAGCTATTCGACAATAAGTTCCACTGTGCAGCTAACACATTTTGTCCAGCTTTTTTGCAATCTGCTTCACTGTGCTGCGAACAGCATCTCGCACTGAGTGTGGCCCTTTAAATCTCATGTGGCCGCTAGTGAACTCCGATTGGCTGCGGCGTGGCGGAGAGAAGAAAATAGTGCGTAACAATATTTTTTTAAAATTACCGTAAACATGAAGAGCGAAGAACACGACTTATATTTTCGGAATCACAATAATATGGTATCATTTTTTTTCGAACCTTGATTTACCAAATTGTTATATTTGGCCAAAAAATGTACACAATTGACTTTTAATTTTTTTCCTTTTTTTATATATTTGATTTTCTAAGTTTTCTTTAACCTCCAGCCTCGGTTATCTCAATAAGTTTATCTCTGTAGGTTCTACGTCTAGTCAAGATTTAAGAAGAAAAGTACATTGAATATTTTATTTATTTTTAGGCTGGGGACTCACTTGAAGGAAGGAGCAAATTTACCTCCTGCTGACATATTAATGAGACAGTTAATTGAACTATCAAATGCAGAGAATCCACCCTGTGCCAACTGTGACAAAAGGGATAAGGCATCAATGTACTTTTGTTCCACATGTGGTAAGTAATAGCAAGATTATATTTAAGTATTGCTGTATGTGTCTATATATTTGTTGCAAAACTAATTTTTTACTTCTACTTTCGTAAGTGCAGGTTCTATAAATTCGTTGTAAAAATACAAAATTATAAATGATGTATAATACATAAATTTCAAATTTTTATCTGTCCTCTCACCAGAGATATCAACTGTCAAATTTCAAACTTTTCATTGTTGGAGAAGGGTTTTTTCGGTTGGACGATCAAGTAATACCCAAATGATTTCCAGTATGTTTTGAAAATATCTTCTTCATCTGACGTGATAAAATCAAGACGAGAGAAATCCATACAATACTTGCCAAATCCATGTCATCCTTTTTTCCAAATATCCTTCATTTTGTCGTCATGTAGTTTATGCTCCATGTCACTAGTATAATCATGAAAAATTGGATGTTTCTCCCTCCTTCACACGTTTTTCTATTGTGTTCTTCAATCTTCCTCAATATTCATATTCCTTAATTTTTGATTTCTTGTCGTATTAATATCATTTCAAAAGTATAATCTTAAATGGAGATGTGACTCATGCATCTTAAATGGAGATGTGACTCATGCATCTTAAATGGAGATGTGACTCTATCCCAGTCTCAAATTTCTATAGAAAAATATTACATTCTTCTCCAATATATTCAAGCTTGCTATCAATTTTGCTCTCTCTTAACTAGTTTAGGGAGTCTAAAAAATAACATGTTCCACATTATCTACACCTTGCCTGCATTCACAGTCATCTCTGTCCTGTATACGAAATGTTTGCTTATATTAATTAAATTTCTATTTTATACATGGCCAGTTAAAATTTGCGTCAAAGCAAAATCCGGATTGATCCAGTTTTTATTCCTCCGTGCAAGGCATACATCATCCGTAACCTGTGCAGATATTTCCTCTCCTCTGCTACCTCCCATTGAATATGTCCACATTTCAATAGCTTCTCTGTTATTGCTTCTTGCCACCCTATTCCAAGTATACAAAATTTCTTTATATCAAGTATGATTCCATGTTCTAAATATTAAAGCAATTTTTGATAATTCAAGGCACATTTTTATGGTTCCCTTTAGAACATGAAGTGCCGTATTGGAAAGTATTATGTAGCACCTACTCCATTTCAGTAAGTTTGACCTCTGTGTATATTACGGAATTGTAAATTACTCATTGTAATTGTACTCTGTGTAATCATGTATAGAAATGTATGTTATGGGTAAACATTGGAATTAACTTATCAATTATAATTATTCCTTCTAATACTTGGACTTTGATAGACGAAAGTGATTCTACAAATTTTGCGATGTCTTGATTGTAAATGTGAGACTATCCGTTGAAACTATATTATTTATTGGTGAATGACTCGTTGATCACATACTTATTAACAATTATAAATAATACAAATATAAAAGTCACCTGTCTTGACATAACAGTTTGGTAATAATTCCTCAATTGTTGGCCACACCATAATTTTACAACACACATCACTTCCAGTTCTAACACATTACCCATATTCATTGAGATACCAGACAACCTATACCAATAACTATACTTTCAGAATTTTAATCACTGAATCCTTCGATAGTTCATTCCTTCTGCTGGCATCAAGATTTGCCATCACAACAAGAATCATTCCCTTGAAATAATTATCTTAATGGTCACAGTCTTTGTCTCTTCTGAAACACAAATATTGTCTGATAAATGGGATGATAGATGATTCCTTCCAGAATTGAACTTTTGAGCATAAATATTTCCTGTTTGTCAAGAGATTTCCATAGTCATTTTCCTCCCCTGTAGAACACATTAAATTATTATTATTAAAATGAACAAAAATATACCTTCAACTCTGCTTCAAGAACTACAAA
This sequence comes from Laupala kohalensis, assembly GCA_002313205.1. Taxonomy (NCBI): domain Eukaryota; kingdom Metazoa; phylum Arthropoda; class Insecta; order Orthoptera; family Trigonidiidae; genus Laupala; species Laupala kohalensis. The sequence continues at coordinate 38,568 of NNCF01137319.1, forward strand.
TATCTGGAATTTGAAATTCATTATAATTTATACGTGTTGCACGAAAACGTAACTGATCGTGGATTTGCATATATTTCTTCCGTGTAACCTACACATGGAGAAGATTTGTAATAACTTTCAGTCAGGTGAAAAGGACTACGAACCGGGAATGGAACCCGGTACTTTTGCTTTGAGCGCAGCTGTATTAACCACTACACCACCCGTTCGCCTTCCGTAAAGTGGTTCAAACCCTTCGATCGATGCAGGAGACCCAGGTCTGATTCTTGGCTCGTCGCCATTTTCACCTGACGGGAAAATTATCACTGATCGTGGATTTATGAACCAAATGTTTTTGACAACGGTTAATATAAATTTGACACTTCATCTACCAAATATTTTTTGAGGAAGTTAATACAAATTCGACACTATACCTTTTGGCAAGGATTGGAATCCGTATTTATCCTGAGGCTTTCACATTAGAGCAGTCTTTTTGTTCTATCGTCCTCCGGAGGTAAGCTCTATCCATTTCTCGATCTCGGACTCTGCTTCTCGTCGTCCAAGGTGATAACTGATATAAATCGCTGTGGGGCTTGAGGTGTATTAATTAAGTGGAGTATTAATTAATTCGTCCAAAATCGTTATACGCTTACTAATGAATAAACCATAACTTTCTCGAATAATTGAACTGAGAGTTAAATTTCGAGACCAATTTTAACGTTTGACGAGTAAACCAGAATTATTTGGAGTATATGGAAAGTTAAATTTAAAACATAAGTTTGCAATACATTTCGTAACGTATTACATTTTGGTTTCAATCAGTGTTAGTTAACATATTGTAAATTTTAAAAGAATGAAATACGTCCGGAAAAATCGAAAAACACACAGCATAATTTTTGAGTGGTTATATGACGTGAGCAGTTCTGAACATGTAGGAAAGGGAGAAAAATAGTCAAGACATGGCTAGGGATGGGAAGGGCTGGGACTCGCGCATTCGCACCACGTCACCAGTCTGCCGAGCACTCTGACGTCATTTCACAAATGATAAATTTCAAAACTGTATAGAAGCATTTCTTCAGTTTTTGATACAATAGAGATAATCTTAATGTTAGAGGTCCTTAAAATCTCGCTTCCCGAAATTTTCGTGATCACAATACATGTCCTGAAAGAGGAAGAAAAAAAATTGATATTTTCCCAAACAAATTCGCCACCTCTTTTGAGAAGTTCATTTTAATTCACGAAAGGAAAAGTTTGTTCACACAGTCCAAGCGTCGATTTCAATGAACGAGTTCCTTTATAACTAAGTATAAAAGTATCTTTGAAACAAAAGATCAAACAGAAGAAGTGTAAGCATAACAAAAGAAAAAGCAGAACTGAGCACGAAAAAAACAGACAGTATAGGCTTTTACTTTTTCTCGTAGTGAAGTCTTTGAAATCATAATAAGTTGGACTAATATTTTACACGTTTAATTGGATTTAGTTTTTATCATGTCCAAACATCCGAAATTATTTTGGAGTATTTATAAACACATCAACAGACCTTTCGCAGTAGAAATCATTAAAACGTGGTCAGGGAAAATATATTCACATATCCTTTTTTCTCTATGCCTATTTTCACAATGAATTCAGCAACCTTGCACAGACGTGCAATTAATAACAATGTTTCCCAACCTTTTTTACTTTGGGATGCCCTTCCTATAAATTTCTCGACTATGGACATCCTTGGGAAAGTACAGAATAAGTCGCTGTCGTACTCTACCTTACTGCATTTTTAGTTGTAGAGCGAATAAAACGAGTTGAAATTTGATTGACTTTTATTAAGTAGCAAGCACCTGAATGACAATACACACGGACAAGCGAAGGACGAAAAACAAAACAAAATCAGACCACACACTAAAGAGAAGCAATGTTGCCACACACGTAACTACGAAAATAATGTTAATTCAACACTTTCCCTTATTTGAGAAGTCCAAATTGGATCAATCTAAACCCAAACAGTCACGCAGAACCTGAAGTCTGGGACGAGGCATGGGCTTCGTCAGCATATTAGCATGCTGATGTTCAGTACCAATATGCTCAACAGCTAGCATCCCCTTCTTGATCCGGTCTCGAATGAATAAATATTTCCGATGAATATACTTGGTGTGGAAGTGAAACTCGTGGTTCTCAGAAAGCCTCCTTGCTGACTCATTGTCTAAGTGGAGTATCGGTAGGGCGGACCTATTAATTCCTTAAATAGCCGAGATATCCAAATAGTATCTTTTGAACCGAGGTTAGCAGCAACGATTTCTGCTTCGCACGTGGAGTCAGCAAACATTACTTGACGGCGACTCATCCAAGTAATAGCTGCATCCACAAACTTGATAACCACTTCTCTCGTCGAACGCAATGTATCTGAACACTCAGCAAAATCAGTATCACTGTAACACGCAAGTAAAGGCACCGTGAGGTCAGAACGGTAAACCAATCCTAAATTGATGGTTCCAGCCAGGTAGCGAATAACTTGCTTCGCTCGTAACACGTCCTCCTTTGAGGAATTCTCCAAGTGACGCGACAGAACACTCATGCTGAAAGCGATATCAAAACGAATGCCACGGGCAACGTAGAGTAGGGCACCAACGGTCTAGCGATAGGGGAAATTTGGCACTTTTCCTGGCGTGTGAGCACTGAGTTTTTCCAAGGGGGTAAGTACCGGATTGCATCCTTCCATATTGAAACGACTGAGGATCTTCCTGTTGTACGCAGACTGGCTGACCCTGATGTCACATCACGTCGGGTAATTTCAAGTCCGAGAAAATAAGAGACTTCTTATGAGATAATCTCAAATCGTGAGCGAAGCTGCTCTATTAATAAATCCATTTCCGACTGACTTGTTGCTGCTACCAATCCATCATCAACGTACAGCACAACGATGATCTTTCCAGTTGACGTGTGGCGAATGTGCACACACGGATCTTCGCGACTTTGTTGAAATCCTGAACGTGTCATAAAATCGTCAAATTTTTGGATCCACCAGCATTGAGCCTGCTTGAGTTCATATAAGCTTCGCTTGAGGCGACACACGCGACTTGTCCCATGAGAATAACCTTCTGGTTGCTTCATAAAAATTTCTTCCTCAACATCTCCATACAGGAACGCAGTAGAGACGTCAAACTGCCGAAGAATCACCTTTTTCACAACTGTAATGGACAAAAGCGATCGAATCACTTCAAGGCGTGCAACTGGACTGAAAGTGTCTGCGTAATCAACACAGGGTCGTTGAGCGCATCCCTTGATGACCAATCTTGCACGATACTTGTTAGTACTTCCATCAGGATTACGCTTGATTTGAAAGATTCACTTATTATTTATGACCTTCTTTCCGGAAGGGAGATTCGTCAATTCCCATGTATCGTTTTTATGCATATAACCAATTTCAGTGTCCATAGCAGATTTCCACTCAATGCTATTTTCACCTGAAATTGCTTCATTTAAGGTAATCGGCTCAACTTCTGTCAGAAGCACTTCTGCAAAGTTGGAAGTAACGTAGTCTTCTAGCCAACTGGGACGCTTTCTCTCCCAAGACGACTGCCTTGATCTCTCAGGTTGGTTGTCAAGCTGCGCCTCTGATTCTGAGTCGTTGCTAGAAACCTCATCTGGATTGTCCGTTTCTGTTCTAGGCACTTCGATAACCTTCTCCTGTTATTCAAGATCCTTCTGTTCTTCCGTGATTCCGTCTTCCCTGATTCGCCAGGCAATTTTCTCATCACATTTGTCCACTTTCTCAAGAAAAACAACATCTTGCGAGACGACAACATCTCTTTTCCCAGGAATGTAGATTCAGTAACGTTCATCGCCGTCATATCCAACAAGATAGCCAACCATCGCCTTTGGATCCATTTTGCGTCTCTTCTGCTCTGGAAGATGAACGTAGCATTTTGAGCTTACAATACGCAAATGTTTTATCCTTGGCTTCTGACCAAACCAGAGCTCATATGGCGTCTTGTCAGCAACTGACGATTTTCCGACTCGATTGAGAATGTAGTCTGCGGTAATGACAAGCTCAGCCCAGATAGCTGTGGGAAGAGTGACGTCAGGACTTCAATATTTGAAGGTACGAGCCATTTCGACGATTGTTCGATTTTCGCGCTCGACAGCACATTCTGCTCCGGTGTGTACGGGGTTGTCAGACGCTGGTTTACGCCGTACTCCTTCAGAACTCCACGTACGTCGCTATTATCGAGCTCACCGCCGTTTTCGCTTAGAAACTCCTTGACGTTGTGACCAAGCGTGCGAGCTTTGGCCAATACTTCGCGTAATACCTCCTTGACGGCGGATTTTTCTCGTGCGACAAAACAGTAGCGATACCTGGAATAATGGCCCTTGATAACGATCAAGTAGTGACGACTATTAAAGGATGGATCAAAGGCCCACAAACATCGCCAGATACCAGGTCACCAGGTGTAGAAGCTCGTACTCGTGTTCCCAATGGTAAACGATATGCCTTCCCGAACTGTCATGGCTCGCAGATTTCATTGTCAGCTGACACTTTAATTCCCAATTCGGAATTGAGCTTCGATCGGACAAATCGCTTGTCCATATGCCCCCAACGCTAGTGATAAAGCTGAAGCGTTTGATCATTTTCTGCTGCACTCGCACATACTTCGGCTGGTTGAACTGTGTGAAACGAGGCGCGATATAGTGTTCCACCTATGATTCGTGTTCCTTTGAATATAGTCTGACCATTAACGCTGAACTGGCACTCGGTATCAGTTGGTTCAAACTTGCTGCTGTGATTTCGATCATGAGCTGCAAGGACGCAGACAAGATTTCGTGATATGGTTGGAACGTACCACACATCATTGAGCGTGAATGTTTTTACATTTCCATCGCTGTAGTTGGTCACCTCGGTTGTCCCACCACCGAGATCTTTAATAACCTCCTTTCCTGCAGTTTTGACCGTCGCATTTGAGTTCACCGGGTAGGGTTTGTAATCAGTGAACCAGCTGAGATTTGGCGTTATATGACGAGTAGCACAATTGTCAATCCACTACTGATCATTTGTGGTTGTCACATTGACATCACTGCTTAGTGAAAGCAGTGTATCACGGTTATGAGACACGGCTGCCTGTTCACCTTACTGCCTCCGACTAGATTCGTGCTAGATCCGCTAGCTCGAGCTGGATACGGCGGCTTACATCAGCTTTCCATTTAGGGCATTGCCGGATCCAGTGGCCCTTGATATTGCAATACTTGCACTTACCAGTTTTCTTCATCTTGAGCCAATTAGGTTCTTTTCACCGTTGTTTATAGTGTAGAGAACATCACCAGATTTCGATGATGGGGCAACGTTACGCTCATTTTCTTATCGTTATTTGCTTTCATGAGGAGGTAACTTGACTTGAATGACTCAAGTGCTTTGGTAAGATGTGCAGAACTTTTGAAACAGTAGCTCGAGAAACGCTTCTACTGTTTCAATCTTACGTGTCTTTAGACCAGAAGCAAAATCCCGATGTTGATTCTTCACTCGCGATAATACAGATGGGGCATCTTCCGTTTCATCGCATTTCATACTAAAGAAATCAAGACACTGACGAAACAGCTGATCTTCAGCTTTGTTATCAAACTGCTCACATCCCATGCTTCCTTGGCTGATAATCTTCCTGAGATACGTTGCAGAAGATCATCACTTACTTGGGAGATGATTATTTTTGCCTGAGAAGCAGATTTGTTGAACGCTTCCAGTTCCGTCAGTTCGTTTTTCTTCGGAGGTTTAGAGTGCGTAGGATTCTCTCTAGTTCCCTCAACAATGCCGACTACATTGAACAACTCCAGCACATCAAGAACTCGATCCTTCCAGAATGGTCAATCTTCTGCTCCCTTTAGTGGTTTGATTCCTTTCCAGTATTCCATTTTGAAGCTGGACGAACTTGAACGCGCATACGAGAGAAATCAGGAAATCACACACAAGGACTCTCAGAGCAAATTAAGTGTGAGAACTTATCACGTTTTTTAACAAAAAAAACAAGTTGAACGAACTGGACCCATAACCTGCTGCCTATTTTTCTCCATGCCTATTTTCACAATGAATTCAGCAACCTTGCACAGACGTGCAATTAATAACAATGTTTCCCAACCTTTTTTACTTTGGGATGCCCTTCCTATAAATTTCTCGACTATGGACATCCTTGGGAAAGTACAGAATAAGTCGCTGTCGTACTCTACCTTACTGAATTTTTAGTTGTAGAGCGAATAAAACGAGTTGAAATTTGATTGACTTTTATTAAGTAGCAAGCACCTGAATGACAATACACACGGACAAGCGAAGGACGAAAAACAAAACAAAATCAGACCACACACTAAAGAGAAACAGTGTTGCCACACACGTAACTACGAAAATAATGTTTCTTCAACATACCTAAAGGTCACTGTTACAATGCAGAGTAAGAGCCAGTCCAACTTAGGGATTGGCTAGCCCCGGACCAAAGTTAGACCCACCGAGCCTAAGTGTACACTGATCCAAGGCAGCAAGCGAGGGACCAACGGAACGGACAGGACAGGGAGTAGCTGGCTCCGGTCTAACGTTAGTTGGTAGTACTGAACTAGCGATATCAAAGCAATTTTTATACTTTTCTTGATGTTAAGTTGGTCAGACGAATGCAGTTGTAAACTCGTAGCGAGAATTCGGAGAATATCATTATATACGTACAGTAAAAAAGTACACGTATAATACCATAAATACAATTGTTGCTTCTCATTAATTTATTATACATCTCGTAGGTTGCGTTGAAATTGTATTTCCATTGTTTTGTTTTACTTATATTAACGTGTCGTGTGTCCAGATTGGCGTACCGATAATTATTTAGTGTTTTCATGATACATAGCTTTCATTTTGCTATCTTCTTCCTGTCAAAGATGACTTTACATTCACTATGTATCAATATTTGTATGGTTCTACCTAACTTTTATCCCTTGGTGGTTAAACTTCCCCATGGTTTTAATAGAATAAGTTTGTATATGATATTATCTTGGTTTCAGTTCCACTCATTCTTGATACTGCATACTCTTTATTTTATGAAAAAATGGAAAAGTACCATACTATATTAGATCTGTTCATCCCCCAATCTAAGGTACACAACAAATATATAAAGAATGAGTTGACACAAGGATAAACAATTTCAATTCTTTTAAGTGTATTTACCTTAACAGTCAGGAGAAACCAGGGAGAATCCAGGATGGGATCATGATAAAGAGCCAGAATAATAATAGTATATATTACTTTTTACGAACTACCATATGCATTTGCTACAAATTGTCAATACATTTATAAAATTATAGAGCAACATGTATGATAAACTACTTAGTTTACACATTATATTTGAAATTTTATATTGAATACATGTTTGGAGAAAAGAAGAAAGAAAGAAGTATCTTTTATCTTACCACTTCCACTCACTCCTGATTATTAAAAAAACATCAGCTATTTCCTTCTCTAACAAGAGTTTTAATTACTAGTTATATTTAATATTAAATGCTGCTTTACTTATTTAGCATGCGTTGTATACAGCTTTTGAGAATTCAACACTCTTAAATTTATAGTGTACTTCATATTTACACTATTTTTCCACATGTAATGTATTCATAAATAATTCATTCAATCAAAATAAATAAATAAATAGATATCTTTATTGTTCCATAAGTTCACATGTTAATATACATAACACTTTACCAACACTTTTACAATACATATTTAAACTAATTAAATTAACATTCGATTCACAACAAGGGTTAACTAAATCACTCTGAGGTAATCTATTTGTAACTGTAACACCCAAGAAATTATCATTAATGTTCAGAAAACTCAAAATATGTGGTGAGTGTGAATCTCTTTTTGGCTAGTTATTATTTTTATTATTCTTGGGGCTTTAGGGCTCGCCAACACCTAGATATTGGCAAGCCCTAAAGCTCCTAGAACCACCCAAGAAGAAATTCACATTTACCACATGTTTAGAGCTTTTTGTACAAAAAAGATAATTTGAAATTTCTATTCATAAATGTATTATTTTCAAAAACTCAACTGTTGTCATTAGAGGAGTAACAAAAGAAATGAAGTATTTAATCATTCCAATTTTAAAATTTTGAATGAGTATTGTCATGTTCTTCAAATTCTATTGTAATGAACTAAAGAAATAAAACAAGTAACTAGCATATTCATCATGAGAACATAAAACACTAATTAGATGGTAAAAAATATTTAATAATAATAATAATAAATTTATTGTCAAAAAGCAGTACAAACTGCGTATGACCACGTGGAGGGCAATAAACTAATTTACTCTCCGGAAGCAAGCACGGGACCATCCCATCAATTCCGATCAAGGGCCCTAAGGCAGAGGCGGATTCAAAAATTTCAGCAAAAGTTCCTAGATAAGATAAAAAGTTACCTGCGAGTTATAATACTAATAGAATGTCAATATGTTTGTAATTTTACGCAAAAAATTACATGTAAAAGTTATTATCGAACTATAGATTATTCTGAGTATAGTGTTTAAAAATCATAAGAGTTGAAAAAACACTAAATTCACGATTTATTGTTACAATAAACACGCCCCTAGACAAAGCCTAGAGAACCTGTATAAGAAATCCGCCTCTACCCGATGAAAAAACGGAGAAAAACCTGGGCCAGGATCCCTATACTAGAATAGGCATTAACAAATGTTATATAATACAAATATAACATTTGTTAATGTCTATTCTAGTATGGGGAGAAGGTATTAATAGAACATGTACAATTCTTCAAAATTCTTATAATTAAATAAACAAAATTAAATTACAAAAAAACACTATATAACTTCATTTGACCAATGACATGATTGGAGCTACAGAGATAATGTATGCAACTGTGCCAAGAATGAGAAATTTCACAAAAATTGATATAAAAACTCATTATTAACTCTACTTCTAATAGCAGAGTTGCCTTGGATCATGGATTGTCGACAGTTAATAATCCTCAAGTTAAAAATCGATGAATGCATTAGGATCTTCAGGAGGTTCTGTATCAGTAGAGTTGGCTGTTCTGTTGTTCATTTTTTTTTTTTTTTTTCTTTACGGCTTGCCGACATCGAGGTAATTAGAGCCGTAACATTTTTGTACAGGTAGGGAAAATGCTGTTACGCACTAAGGAGAGCCAACATTACTCTCCCCGCGTGTGGGACTCGCCGAATGACTCGACCATACCCACTAAAAACCCTCCTGAAATACCATACGTCCAAACATAAAAATACAGGAAAAATGAGACAACGTTTTCCTAAAACATTATAAAACCGAAAACAAAGAAAGACGTAAATTTAGAGAAAAAATGTAAATTTAAAGAAAAGGAAGAAGGATTTTAATCCAAATCCTCCCAACAACTTGTGAGAGGAACCCCGATTCATTTATGGATTTGAGTTATGACATAGAAATAAAGATCAGATTCTGTGCCAAAGGCCACATTCCTGGAGGGATCTAAAGAAGCGTATCAAAATCGGTTCATTTTGCCCAAGCATAACGTCCAAACTGGTGGGTAGATTGTGTCTCCGTCGGCTGGTACTATATTTGAGACACTCCAAAAGAAAGTGTTCCACGGTAAAGTGTTGTGTTGCAAGTCTCACTGATGGGGGAGGTTCACCGCGTAAGAGATGACCATGGGTAAGGTGACAGCGGCCAATACGAAGATGGATCACTTCTACACGTCTGTTCGCACGGGATGAAGACGACCAGGTCTTTTACCTTCCTCAACTTGAAGGCGCAGTTTTGCCATTCGGTTTGCCATGTGTTAAGAATAGACGATCTTATGGCAAGCTTTGAATCTGACGTGGAAACGGTTGAAACGTCATGGACTGCCTTCTGTGTTCCCCGCTTCGCTGCCTCATCAGCTTCTTCGTTACCCATAATACCCACGTGCCCAGGAACCCAACAAAGGACTATTTCAAAATTTTGAACCACTAAACGGCTTATTAGATTGTGAATAGTCAGTGTAAAAATGTCAGAAGTGCGCAGTGAAGACACTGACCACAAAACACTAATAGTCACTGCATAGAACCAGACGCCATATTAAAGATAGCTGAATGAAGATAGCTGAATGAGCCTCAAGGATTGCATATTTCTCCCCAGTGTACACGCTGCAAAAGGAATGGAGGTGAAAAGAACGGGTGGAACTACAGCAGTGGAAAGCAGGACCAACGGAATCGTTCATGGATGAGGCATCAGTGTATATGAACATGTGATCCAAATAGAAAGTTTTCAGTTCAGTTTTAAGTGCTGCTAGTACACAGCAGCAGGAGTGTCCTGCTTTGAAAGTTGAGACATCCGAAAGTCGATGGTTGGTTGCATGAAGGACCAAGATGGGATGAGAGAGTGTGGGTATTTCACCGGAGGAAGTAGCTTGATGCCATTATTTTCCAGAAGGTTTTTAAAGCGGACACCAGCTGGATGGGGTAATGAAGGCCTTATATTGTAAGATGAACAAAATTTCGGAGAATGAATGTGTTGGCGAGTGGGGTGATTTGAAATCCCCATCAGTTTCTCTACGTAAGATCCAAGTAAAATATCTGCTGAGTGATGGTTCGCCAGCGTCTATTAGAACGCATTCTAGTCGACTGGTGCGAAAGGCACCAGTTGCAATGCGAACTCCTGCATGATGGATGCTGTTAAGCGGATGGGCCTGAGCGTCGATGGTGAAGCGGAGACGTACACAATACTGCCATAATCTAATACAGACCGAACAATCTAATTCAGGTAGCTGAGGCACGAACTTCAAAATTAATGTTTTTCCTGTGAACCATTCAAGTCAGTTTCGAAAATGGGAAATCTTCTTTCCCCACAACGAAACACCTTTTCACGAATTTCTGGATTGCAATGTTCAGTACAAAACCCTGAAAAATAATAATATTCTAATTACATAATTTTTACTTAAAACTCTTGATATGTTTCAATGTTAAACAGTCCTTTCAAAATTTTTGTTTCCTTATGTTATGACAAATTCAAAATTCTCAGTATCACCGAGAATATTATCATATCTGAACTCATGTGAATTTACACTGGTATGAATTAAATAAACAAACTCCGCATTAAGTCTCCATAATTATTTAACATCTCAAATTATGTGTAAGTAATGTGGTGAGGAAACAATTTCCAACATAAAAGAATCTATTGTCGGATGGAAGCGGCATTAGTCAATTTAATACAAGGACTGACATGGATACATCATGATGAATTATCAACATGGGAAAATTAATGAAAGCGTTCAGCTTAGTTAAAAATGCGCTAAAGTCTCACGGTTGAATAAAATGATCATTATTTTAGTTACGATATAGTAGAATTCATCATTTATCATATCTTGTGATAGTATTTTCATATGAGAGCAGTCTGTATCACCTATAACTGAAGGAAAATTGGCACTTTACTATAATCTCCATAAAAGTTCACTCTCTTGGGATATCTTTTCAACTGCACATATTCTCTTCAAGAGGGCTTGTGACCTAAATAAAAGTGGCATTATTTTACACATCATAATAAAATTAAATTCAAAAACGAAGAAATTTCTCGTATCTTTCCTATATCACTTCCAGATAGACTTATTCACAACAAAGAAATTCACCACTGATAATATCATGCTACCAGTTCCAAAATACATCCAGAATAACAATAGTTGTCATTATGCAGAAACTGCATCGTTCCTGTAACATTGTTAATGATAAGTGAAAACATAAATTACTTATGACTACATGCTGCAACATTTTAAAGGTGTAAAACCTAACTGAGATAAACATACCCTCCCCTTAAAATTGTCAACAACTTCAAACATTCACAAACTTAACATTCTGACTTAAAAAAATATTGTTGCAAGAGAAATGAGTAAGAAATAGATTCATTTGACAGGTACTTTAATAATAATATTCCAATGATATGAAATTATGATTTAATGTTCTCACCTTCCCGTAGGAGAGGAAATATCTTCACATTCACAACACACAAACTTCTAGATCGTTGAAATCAAGTTTCTGTGATCACAGGGAATACAGAAATGCCTGGGTGCTCTCAAAATATATGTAGTTGAGGAATATAATCTTCGCAAAGGTTCCATAAACGCAGATCCGTCTTAAAAAACAAAATAAAACTTCGCAAACATGGAAGGTCGTACGTAAACAAACTACTTAACTTCATGAAGCAATAACGCAGCTATAACACTCCATAGACAACATGGCGTTGTGTCGACGGTAGTCGGAAATTTTCAGCCAATCACATCGTGGACTAGTTAGACCGCTGTGACCGCCATAGTTAAATTCACCCCGGACGGTGGGTTTAACTTTGGGCTGGCTCTTGGAGAGTTAGATCAGGTTGTGGGCTGTTTCGTGTACATGTAACAGTGGTATTCGTAGTGAGACCCGGTCTCATTCAGTTAAACTGGGTCTAACTTTAGAATGACTTCCTTGTAACAGTGGCCCTAAGAGTAGCTGACTAGATGACAGAGTACGACACAGGTCTGTACGACTGACCTTGTCCTGGTGAAGGCCACATTATTTTTTTCTGGTGAAGGATTACTTTATTATTATGTACACCCAAGCTGTTTCGTAAATCCATATGTCAAAATTGGCCTGATTGCCCCTTTGTACAAATGTATCTTCTCTTGTTGTCCTATTGTATACTATTCAATCCTATTCAAACCAACCCTAAGAAGTCCATGGTATATTTTCTTCGCCTTTGTCCCTACATATTCAATATGTGTTGTAAACAGTAATTTTTCGTCTATCACAAGTTCTAAATATTTATTATGATCTGTAAGTTTTCTCCTTTCGCTATATAATTTTATTACGGGATTTCGTCTTTTAGGACAACTGTGTCCGAACCACATTATTTTTGTCTTGTTTATGGACAGTTTCAATTTATATTTCTCGAAAAGTGTCTCCATATATCATACTTTATCCTTCATCCTGTAATTCCCTTCTACTCTCTCATTCCACTATTACAGTCATGTCATCTGCATACGCAACGAATTTCACCCCATTTTCATTTCGTTCTTGAAGTATGTTGTCCATTATAACGTTGCCAGAATAGTGGTCCTGTTTCAAAACCCTGTGGACATCCTCTAGTTGCTGCATGTATTATTTGTTCTTCTCCTATTTCTAGTAGAAAAAAATCTGTTTGTTAAATAATAAATTTATTGTCAAAAAACAGTACAAACTGCGTATGACCACGTGGAGGAAAAAAAACTAATTTACTCTCCGGAAGCAAGCAAGGGACCATCCCATCAATTCCGATCAAGGGCCCTAAGGCAGAGGCGGATTCAAAAAATTCAGCAAAAATTCCTAGATAAGATAAAAAGTTAGCTGCGAGTTATAATACTAATAGAATGTCAATATGTTTGTAATTTTAAGCAAAAAATTACATGTAAGTTATTATCGAACTATAGATTATTCTGAGTATAGTGCTTAAAAATTGAAATAACACTAAATTCACGATTTATTGTTACAATAGACCCGCCCCTAGACAAAGCCTAGAGAACCTGTATGATAAATCCGCCTCTACCCGAAGGAAAACCGGAGAAAAACCCGGGCCAGGATGGGGCTACAGAATTTATGTACACAAACGTGCCAATGTTGAGTACACATAAAACTAAATTAATATGAGCCATAAGACAACACAATCATGCAAGAAAATAGTTTTTGAAATTGTTATAAGTTGTTTAAAAAGTACTACAGCAATGGCGTGATAAAGCACAAGACGAATTTAACTTTTGTTAAAATCAATAAATTCTTTTACAGTGTAGAAGCACTGGTGCAGGAGGTAGTTTTTAACCGCGGATTTGAAGATATTCAATTTCATAATATCTTTTATATTCTTGGGCAGGGAATTATATAGAATACGATTTTAGTAGTCTACAGAGATAATGTGGAATTTATTTTTTATTTAACGTTTCCATTAATATTTTCCAGTCCGCGTTATCAAATGCTACTTCGACATTAAATATATGCTTAAACAATATTTACTTTCCCCTCTGATATTTCTTGTTAAAGTTTATCTTGTTCATCCTCTGTTCCTCTACCTCTTATGAATCCAAATTGCCTTGCATGTAGCTTAGTTGCATCTTCTAATTAAGTACTTATTTTCTCATATACCCACCTATTCAAAAATTTTCCAAAGATTAGCAACTATTGGTCTATAGGATGAATAATTTTGAGGATTCTTTCCCAGTTTTAGAAATAATTTCAATTTCGCTATCTTCCATGTATGTGGAAAATATCTTTTTTTAATACATGCATTGTATAATTTCAGCAGTCCGTGTTGGATTTCTTTGTGCATAAATTAAACCATTTCGTGTTGTATATTGTCATATCCGGAACTCTTGCGTTGATTAATGGATTATGTCTTTCAATTCTTCTTGTGTCATTTCTTCTATTTCAATCTAATTTTTCTCCTCACCGTATGTATTTAGTATTTCCTCATTATAGTCTCATATGTTGTTATTGGAAAAATATTTTGTAGCAGATGAGTTCCAAGTGCATGTGGATTGTATTTCTCGATTTCCTGTTGAGCTACTCCATATGTTTTTTTTGTTTTTCCGGCTCCAATTTTATTGGGAATTCCCCAACGGGAATGTTGCATAAGTTCTTCAACATATTTCGCCCAATCCCTTCTTTTTGCCCGGACTACTTGTATTTTGAATTCCTTTCGAAGATCCTGATATTGTTTCCATATAATGTCTACATTTTTGCAATGCTATTGCTTTTTTATTAATTGACGTTTTATTTTATTTTTCTTCTTTTTTAGGATTGTTAAGTCATGCATCCATCATGATTGCCCTTGCAGTTTTCTTCTTTCAGTGCACTCTTCTATACACCCTTCTAGTATGTTCATTTGTAAAGTATCTACATACGTATCTGTTTCCGTATTCGTCGCAAGCTGTGGCACTTCTTTTCGTCAGTTCATCTTTGCGTGTTGTAATCTTTTCCAATTGACCCATATCTTTCTTCCATTCATTTTTATCGTTCGTTCTTCTCTAGTTGTTTCCACCTGCATTACTATTCCTGCGTTTTCACTTTGGACACCTTTTGTCCGCGGAGTGCACCTCTCAATGTACTTCCACGATGTTAAGGTATGTTGCTTCCAAGCATTTGTTATTATCAGATCAATTATTGACGATCCCGCTTTTCCCATAAAGGTATTCTCCTGATAGGTATTGTGTACACTGAGGTCAAGTTTACTGAATGTAATTATGTATAGAAGTAGTTGTAATTTACAAGTTATGAGTAGCGTCCAAATCCCATTTTGGTTCAGCTGTATCCATTAGTCTGTTATACAAGAAAGTAGAGAATGTTTTATAGTTACGTTTAGTAAGGTGATTCCTCTGTAATTTTCTCAGCGTTTGCGGTGTCCTTTCTCATGAACTGGACATCATTGTCTCTTAACGCCAATCTTTTGGTATTTCTTCCCTCATCCATATCTTCTTGATTAGCCGAAGTATTCTATTTATAAGGACGGGGCTTACCAATTTAATAAATTTAGGTATAATGTTGTCTGATCCCTAAGATTTATTGTTTTTTAATTTCTTTACGGTTTGCCTGATTTCTTGATATATCTCACGAGTGTCGGTGATAGCATCATCTTGTAGTTGTTTCTCTGTATTATTTACTACTTGCTGATTAAGGATACCTTTAAAGTAGGATTCCCATCTTCTTAATATTTTTTCCTTTTCCGATAATTCTTTACTTTTTCCTTTTCGAAAATTCCCTTCTTTATTTTTAGTGCCGAGTATATTATTAAAACCGACTTTATTGTAATTTTGGACATCATCATAACATTTTCTTGTGTATTTTTCGTCTTGATTGTTTGACTTTGTTTCTTGTAGTTTTGTTCCTAGCCACTTCTTGTTTTTCTTTTTAAGTCAGGTCCGACATTCTTTCCTTTTTAACCTATATTTCTCTCTTATTTCCTTTTGTACATGCTGCGAGACACCTTTTCCTTGTTTCATTCTTTCCTTGTGTATCATTTCGGCGTTCTTCATCCCTCCCTCTCGATATGTTTTGAGCTTTCTATACCAAAGGCACCTGTACCCATAGTTAGGATGCTAGGTTTAATGAAATTCCACTCTTCTATCTCTTCATACGTTTCTTCGTTATTCAACCTTGTTTCTAATTACATCTCTACCCCCTGCTACTTAAGTTGTTGTAGTTCCATCTTGGATTACGTGACTCATTTTTCTTTATTTTAATAGTTTTTGTTCTACAATACACTTTACAAGATAATGGCCAGAGGCACGATTTGGACCCCGTAATGTTCTAATGTCTTGCATGAGTCTGATTTTATCCTTATTTACCAGTACATAGTAAATATCTAAATGTTATTTACCCTGAAGATCCATTGTTTTGCCTCCAGTGCGTAATGAAGGTCGGAGCTTAATTTTGTACCTCGTCTTTTTTGCCAAGTTTCGCCGTTCGGGAGCCTCCGTGGTTTTGTTACAGTACTTTACCCGATTTGTGATGAATTAATCAACGTCTTTTTTATTAATTACAATTTTTACGGTGTTGAAAATAGTTTTTACGTAAGATACAAACTGTACAAGAAGACCTATATTGGAATGATGTTCAATAGATTGTTTAATACGACGATTTGATAGAACTATGCCATAAAACATTTTTAAAATAATGTGATAATCAAAATAACTAAAGCTAAGTGCAACGGTAGTGTATCTTGTGTCTCAGAAACCATCAAGCGTTACTGCACGCGTTTGAGGTAAGAACAGGGGTGAACGTACAAATTGAACGTACAATTTGAGAACTGTCGTTTCTCAAATTGTACGTTATAGGGTCTTCTTTAACATAAATTTAGTTCACGAACATTTGCAGTCACACACACCTATACTCGTTACAAATGATGCAACATTTTTCTTGAGGATTTTCCTGGCCTTTGCTTCTTAAAGTCGAGTGACAAATCTGCTAATTGCCTCATCATCTTTCTTTTTATATCTTACTTGTGTAGTAGGGGACACGTATCTGAGGTGCTTATCTAGTGAAATAATCCGATGGGACGTAAGAAACCGCGAAATCTGAGTTTAGCGCTTGTGAATCTGAATATATATGAAATCTGAGTGTAATTCTCTGAAATTTAAAAATTCAAACTCTATTCTGTCGTCTTCCTAATTTTTAGTAGCTGAAATATAATTTAAAACTTACTTATGTATTCTAATCTCATTAAAATTTATCTTTTATCAGTAAAATGGCTGTAGGTGAAGAACATTCTTTTCACTTTCTCATATACGTGGTATAGAGAAATAATTGTGACCGAGAAACATATGTCGAGATTTTAACGGAAATATATTGTTTTAGAGTCCCTGATAACGAAATATTATTTTAATGCGACGACTGTCGGGCTGTTCATCTGTATGCACCGATTCTGACTAAACAGATGGGTCTATTTCATTCATAGTCGTATTTAGTGTTGCATATGTTTGTTGTTGATATACGCGCTCTGAAATGTTTTTATCTTTGATCCTCATATGAAGCAGTCACTGTATTAAAGTATAATTTGGAAAATATTATCAAAAGCGGCTCCATTTTTATAAAGTTTGGCATGGAAGGAGGAATTTTATATCTCTCAGTCGAATCATTACCTCATTATTTTTCCGCAATTATACCATTAATTCACTATATTAAGAGAGTTTAAAACTATTTAGTAGTGCAGATGTATGAAGTCGAGGAAGATATCAGCTTTAGAAAACTATAACCTGTAAAATATCGAATGGCGGCTGGGTATCTCCCTCACTTCTGCGTTCCGAGACATCTTGAGCCAGAGATGGTTCCTGAAGCATCACCTTTCGGTCACACTAACATCCTTTCCCTTCGCGGTCAGAATGATCCACTCAGTTGATCATTGTTAATGTAGACTACATTTGACCGTGCAAACAAAAGACAATAAATTAGTTTAATTTTGGATTCAGTATAAAATTTCTAGAAAAATACCAAACAACCATTTTCAAGCAATCCATTTCCCTTTATTTTATACTGAGAAGATTACACAGCTGTTCTCAACATTAATACGGAATACATGAAAATAGTTGCTTTTTTCCTTGTAACTTTGTTATGTGTACCATATAGATAAGGGTATAAATGATAGATGTAGTGTTGTCTACTAGTACAATATTTATTCAAAAGAAAGTACTTTCGCCAGCTTAGCTGGCATCTTCAATCTAAAATATAATGAAATATAAAAATATAAACAATGTGTCAAGGATGCAAAGTACAATAATTAATTGTTACGATTATGAAAATTATTTGATTTGAAAATAATTAAGAATATAATAAAGTTTCAAAAATGAATTGAAAACAGAGCAACATAATTAATGAAGAATGAATCAATGAATAGAGATAAAAGCTAAAATAAAAATAAAAATATAAATACCTGATAATGCCAAGTATCAAAAGATAAATGTGCAGAAGGGTTCGACGGGTCGCTATTTAAGAACTCCAGGCCAGTAGGGGTGGGGGGAGTGGTTCAGTTACAGCACTGAAGTCCTAAGAGTAATTGGTTATTCCAGGAGAAGGAACAAGAGAGGAGAATGGTTGTCTATATGTTCATTGCAAAAAGGGACATTCTGTTTTAATAATTTGTGTATGGGGAAATTTTCTAAGATTAATTTCTTTCTGAAAGTGTTTTCTATTTCAAGGATGTGGACGTTTTGGTCAATGTTGAAGGAGTGGGTGCAAAGGCTTAGGTGCTTGGCAAATGCGATTTATTGCTGTTGTTGTGTAAGGCGCGATTGAGACTGTACTTTGATTCTGATTTTAATTTTTTTCTACCGGTCATTCCCGCATATTTGACATCACAATCATTGCATGACAGGAGGTATATTCCACTTTTTCTGGGGTAAGGGTGGTGTCTGTTGGGTGTAAAATTTTGTTTTGAATAGAGTTGTCTGTTTTGAAAAATGTTTTGTAACCCAAGGAAGAAAGTGTGTTGGCAATTTTGTTGGTAATTTGCCTTAGATAAGAGATAAATACAGTTCTGAATGTGGATAATAGGGAGTTTGGGTGAGTTAGGATAGACAAGGGGGATAATGTTGTAAAATATATCTCAATTTTTTGAATATGATTTGGAAGTGACTCAAAGGGAAAGGGGGTAATTTTTTGTTGGGGAATGAGTCTCGCAAATTTGGGGGGAGGGGTTCTGCGTCGTAGTGTATGAATGGGACACCCCAGGAAAACAGGGTGGATAAGATTACATTTTATTTTACTAGGAGACGCATGGGAATGCGCATTAAGATTTGCGAAGAAATGCAGACAGGGACAGACGTGGTGGAAAGTGAAACTAACTGAATTGAAGACTAAACGGAGAAAGGTGAGGAGGAAGTTGCTGCGGGCTAGGACGAAAGAGGGAGAAACGAACATTGAGGAGAAAGAATATAGATAGGTATAATGGGCATATAGACGAAAGATTAAAGAATGTAAAATTGAAACATGGGAAGCATACGCGATATCAAACGTACGGAGTAATGTTTGGCGGTTGCCATACCTAATTTCTTGAGACAAAATAAAAACGCAAATCTGGTGTACTCTAAAGGAAGACGAAGGATAAACGGTGGAACGATACTGCATCGATGTTATTGGAACAGATGTTGATACGAGTTAGGGGGCAACATTAGTAGGAATGGACAAACATGTGAGAAGATCAATTTTTAAAAAAATAACGCACTTGGAAATAAAAAGTATTATTAAGAGGCTCAGAACCGAGAAAAGTCCAGGATATGGCGGAATAACAAATTAAATGATCAAAACAAGTTATTGTCTCATAAGGCGTACGATTCACAGGTAATTCAATGACTGTTTACGCAGTGGAAAATTTACGACTGTATTCTGAAAACATTTTCCATTCGGAGCAAAGGGACTACTAACCCGACATACACCTTCCGGTTTTCCCCACCGACCACCGAAGAACGACTAAGGCAAGGTATGTCGAAAGCGGTGAAGCTGTTTTGGAGGAGAGTGCAACCATCCCACCCCATTAGCAGAAGCAGTATAATTTGCAGGTTGAATGGTAGCTGCCGGGTTACAGTGGAAATTATGTTGCTCGCATTATCCTTTTTATCAAATTAATAGACAGATTGGCATACCGTACTTGCTTTCTTGCGTACACGTTACCTTGATGACGGTAACCGCTTAACGCACATGGAAATAACTAGAGTAATCGATGCATTTTGCTTCGACTCAGATTATATTAAAAATTGTCACTCATACTAAATATTGTCAACCCAAACAAACTTTATCTATGTCAGCGTACACAAGTAAATAATACTGTGAGTACACCAGCACGTGCACATATGACACACTCAAACACCAAATCTCTCTCATTCCTTCTCTAATATCAACATAATCTCAAATTCGGACCAGAATCCACCATGACCTCTCTCACTAGCGTTATTATTATTATTTTAATACACTGCGTAAAAACAAAAAATTACTTTATTATTTTCTAATTGAAATGACGTATAAAACGTGGAGCACAGGTGCGCGTGAAGAAACTAACTGTAATATATACATTGATCTACATCCTTTAAGTACCAAGCACGTAAAATTGTGTAAAACAATGCCATATTTATTTTTAAATCTTGATCGGTACAACGAAGTTACCAGGCGGGAATTGTTTGCCTTCCTTAGCTCTGGAATGACCACTCAGGTAACATTGAATAGTTCAGTTTGGACAAAATGAGTCTAAAGAACTGCTCTGAGAACATTTTTAAATGTGCGGGTAAAGCGGTGACAAAATTTCAGAAAGATTTCCGTAAGAAACGGAAATATTTAAAAATATTGTGTCATATGTTTTGTTCAAAAATGTGGGATGGTTCCACATACCAGTTACAGTGCATAAAATTTTAACGTACAGCACCAAAATTGTAGAAATCAACATACTACCAATTGGACAACTTTAGAAAGATGCATTCGAGGCGAGGAATAAGGTAATGTCGAAGATGTCCTGCATATGCTTCTTCTTACATCTGGTCCAGTAATTTCTTCCCCGACGTCTCGGTATCGACAAATATCCAATGAACTTCCAATAGATGTACGGAATTTATTAGGTACAAAACAATAATCTTGTGAATCCAACATTGATGCTGAATGCATTGAACTAGAATTCAATGATAGATAGAATTCAACTGAAAATGTTGGAAATAGGAGCTTCTTGCATAAAGACAAAACAGCAGCATTGAGACGGACGAATGTGGTGGACCAAAGAGTTATCTCAGTTAAAAAAGAAAGAAAGAGGCTATGGAAGTTGTCACAGAATACAAAACGGAGGAGAGAAAGTCGAGAGAATGAGTACAGAAGAAGCTATGAAGCGGCGCGGACAGTTTTTGTACAGAAAATACGTAGTGCAAAAGTTGAAGCCTGAGATAATTTTTTAGAGAAGAGTTTCGAGAAATCGTATTGGGACATTCCATATCTAATGACTGTAGACAGGATTAAAAGAAAACAAATTTGACTCACCATCACGAATGGTACCGCGGAAGAGGGAACAACAACATGACATGATACAACTATGGCACTTGTGTGTAACTTAGTGGGAGATAGAGAAGAAAGAACTTACGTGAAGAATGTGAAATAGGGGAGTAAACTGACTTCAGCATGGAGGAGCTGACAACTGTTCTACACGGATTAAGGAGACGAACAAGCGCAGGATATTACAACATAACATATGAGATGGTTTTAGAGAGTGGTCAACTTGTACACAAGGTTATATGTATGCTGTATAATAAATAGTTATCTAGCTCATACTTTCCAATAGCGTGGAAGATTGAATGCGTGAAATTCTTCATAAAAGGGATAGACAGGAATCCATGTGATTTCTTCTCATACCCACCCATCTCCATCCTACCAGTACACGGAAAAATTCTAGACAAGTTAATAACAACACGTTTGATTAATTACTTAGAAGAAAATAAATTATTACACGAGACACAATTTGGTTTCTGAAGGGGATGAAGTAGTGATGACGCAGTACTTAAACTACTTGATAATCTGACAACTTGGGATGAAAAATATGCATTATGCAACTTTTTGGATTTCAAGGGAGCTTTCGACAGATCAAACTGAACACTAATTTTACTAACGATGAGAAAAAGGAAACTCCAAATTACTGGTATAAAATTTTTAGTTCTTATTTAGAAAATAGACATATATTTTTCGAAACAGGTGGAGATCGTATAATCGAAGAAATCAAGATGGGCTGTCATCAAGAGTCTCCTTCGGTGCCTGTTCTATGGTACCTTTTATTGAATAGCTTCCTGGAGGAGATGAGTTTAGCAAAAGTACCGTGAGTCGCATACACCGACGATGTAGCAGTTCTTGTGGAGGGGAGAAGCAGAAGACAGTTGGAGAAAAACGCACAAGAAGTTATAAATCTGCATGAAACTATAGCAAATTACGGCTTGTTGTATTAGAAGAAAAAAACAAAGATAATGTGATTTGGCCCCTCAAAACAGGACAGACGGGATCCAATAGTGCGGGTAAGTGGAAAAAAATTAACAATATTACGAGAAATCGAATGTTTAGGAATAATAATAGATGAAAAGTTGTTCTTCTGGAGTCATCTAAATTATGTAACAAAGAAAATCAAAGGCATGTACTATTGCATGAGGAGAATTGGAATTAGTTAATTTGATATTACGAACAAGGAGCAGAATCATTTGTACAGAGGAGGGTTAAGATCGATCGTATGTTATGGCTGTCCAGTCTGGGGACACAGAGTTGCTAATGTGAACTTCGAGAGAAAACTTCAATCAGCACAGAGATTGTGCCTCTTAAATTTAAACGGTTGTTACGAGACCGAGTCATCAGATGCCCTGGAGGTATTGAGTGGAATGTGGCCAGTGGCCCTACAGATTCAGGTTAAAATTTAGAAAACTCATGAAAAAAGATAGGAAAGTTTTACTAAATGGAAAAGAGGTGGGGCAAGGACGGAAGGGACAAAATGAATTAACTAGGACCCTGTTAGTCGGATGACAAAAGAGGTGAGTTAACAGTGCAAAAGGGAGAGAAACATATAAATATATCAAAGATGTGACGTTTAAGAGACAAACAAAAAATGGTTCTTCCTGAGTCTACTGTTCCTGGAAATTCTGACAGGTCGTGGGAATTTCTAAGATTATTTCTACAGAAGTGAAGAAACAACGGGCAAACAATGCGTTTGTATGAAAGGAGAGGAGACACCTGATCATATATTATGGGATTGTAATCTCTATGGATCTGAAGGGTCAATATACCTGAAGGAAATAGCAAGGAAGAAAATTATAAGTTTAATACATAAAACAAAACTGTTTGATGAGAAAGATAGTTACAATAAATTTGAAAATTATGTGTTAGAAATAGGAATCTTAAGAGACATTTTCACAGATGCAAGATGACGGCTGGTATCAAAAGAGACGGGTTACGGTACATGAAGGAAGACGGTTATGACAGAAGAACCATGTATAACATAAACAACTCTGTAATGATTCTATCGTAGACACACAATTGAGAATGACTAAAATAATTGAAAAAAAATGAATGAAAATTTTTCCTGATGATTGGAAGAAATGCGTTACGCGATCGATCAGCCGAGAGTAACGAAGGTTCAACATCGCTATTGGACAAATAGAAAAGTAGACTCGCGGACTATTTTCGATCGGAGGGGAGAGAGAAAGGAATAGGGAGAAGGATGTGTGCTTTCGAGAAAGACGGACAGAGTATTAGAAACAGTTTTTTTGGGAACGGTGGTTTACGCGAGTCGAGACGAGGTATATTGAGGCAGCTAGTTTTAGTAGCGTTGTAATGTGAGGAACATGTGTATAAGTTATGCTGTGGATCAGTATACGAATAGGATCGAGATAAATCATGAAAATCGGGTAGGGTGAAATAACTTGTCTATCGGATCGTGAAGGATTGGACTAAAGAGGAATTTTGAAGAACCATTATACAGTGGTAGGTCGCAAATAGGAAGAGGAAGAAACGATGCAAAAACAAATAGAGTCCACTGGGTGGTGAGTGCTATCTGCCATGCTCTTGTGGTGACCGATGAAAGGTCATCGCTTTCTGGTGTAGCGTCCGTTCGCAGAAATAAGGTACTGTGAGAATAATATATTTTAACGTTAAGTATTGGAAAGTGATAAGAAGAGATAATTGGACGATCCTTAATATTGTGGAAAAAGTAAACTGCAAGACATTAAAAGGAGAAATCTAAAACATTAATAAATTGGTAAATAATGAATTTTCTGAAACAATATATTTTTCCTCACAGAACTAAAGGGTCGCGTTATACCAAACAAGGAGAAAAAGTGATTGATTTTGAGGAAAGGGGGGATTGATTATTTACATTTATATAAGAGATAAGTTATTTGATTTTGTAGATTTAATTACTCATTCTTAAATTTTTGTTTTTTGTTGTGTTTTTTGAATGTGTAATGGTTATCATGATGAACAGATTTATTGACTATGAATATGCATAAGAGCTGTTATAGTGAACAGATTTATTGAATTTGAATATGTGTGAGGATTATTATGATGAAAGGGTTTATTGAAATATAATGTGTATTGTTGTTTATGATGAAAGTGTTTATTGTAATATAATATGTGGAATGGTATCACAAATAATATATTTATTGAATGAGAATATAGGTAAGGGTTATTATATTGAACATATTTACTGAATTTTAATTATTATGGAGAACAAATTGAACCTGAATGTGTAATGGTTATTATGAAGAACAGATATATCGTGAAACAACCAGAGTAGCGAATTTTGACCTACATACTGGCTGTCAATGGTGAACGGAGGCGTGCGCTGAATCAACTAAAAAGGCAGGACACGAAAGCTCGAGAGGAGATGTCGGCGGAACGCTAAGATCCGCTAACGTCCTCCGCCTTATCACCTGGATTGCCTCAAACCCGGGGTTGCCAGCGAGACTCCTGTCTCTATCCCTTCTTCGACGTAGGCCTCCTACCCGGATATTACGAGTAGCGATCACCCCTCTCACCCCTACGATCTCTCTCTCTCTCTTACGACTCGAAGGCTACGATGACAGTCAACAGACGCCAGGGTTCTAACGCAGGCCTCCACCATCTGCACCAGCGCGCCGCCACTAAAGTGTGACACTGAATTAACTAGACTTCTAATCACTAGGATTGTCTCTCTCTTACTCATGACTACTCCCTCTCGCGCTCCGCTCGATGAAGTCTTACCCACTCCACCACGATTGTTGTGAGTTGTCTGTACAACAACTATTGGTAGTCGAGTGTAGGATATAGCGAGTTGGCCACCACGACAGATATATTGAAGTTGAATATGTGTGAGGGTCATTATAATGAATAGGTTTATGGAATTTAAATGTGTAAGGTGGTTATTACGATGAACAAGGTAATTGTATTTGATTATATGTGATGACTATGATAATCGACGTGTTTCTTGATTTTTGATCAAGTGTGTTGGTATATGTTACATTGTCCTTTGTTTACGATTAGTTATTACTAATTGAGAAGAAATTTCATAAATGTAAGATTTTTTGTCTAAATTTATTGAGAAAAGAAATATCGGGTTCAATTTCTCAAATAAAACAGTCAAATCCAGCACAAGAGAATCACGTACCGACGTTATTTAATAGATCCCTTTTTGATCTTGTCTTATTTGCCATTTTGCAAGAAATGCATTCGTAGCAAACAATTGATATTTTTTCTATTTTTTTGTGGACGTGAGAATAAAAAGGGGGCATTACTATTATATATTATATACTTACGTATCCCATCTCTTTGCCTTCCTTAAAAACCGATAGTAAAGACGTCTTTTGGTTGCTGTCTCAGAAAACGAGTCGAGTAACCTCATTATGGTATCATCAGTTTGAAAATGACAGCCAGCCAAATGATTTTTAAGGGGCGCAAAGAAATGAAAATCACTTGTGGCTAAGTCGAGACTGTAAGATGGATGTTCCAAGCGTTCCCTACGAATTGTTTGTAACAGCTCCTTCGTTGGTCTAACTGTGTGAGAGTGGACATGGTCATTGAGAAGAATCACTCTCTTTGTCAGGAGTCCAGGTTACTTGCGGCGCATGGTCTGTCGGAGTTCCCGCAGAGTGGTGCAGTACGACGTGGCATTCAGTCTCACTATTAGACTGGAATTTCTGCATTATGACCCCTTGCATGTCCCAAAACATGGTGAGCACAATCTTGTGGACTGATTGAATCATCTTGAAATTTGGTTGTTCTTGCGGAGGTTGCTTGTTTCCATTCCATGTAAGGATCGTTTGGATTCAGGTTGATAGTGGTGAACCCAAGACTCGTCCCCCGTAACAGTTTGTTCCATGAAGTCCTCTCCTTCCTCTGTGCACCGAGTGAAGTGCTGCAAGGGCATACCCATTCTGTTCTTCTTGTGTTCCTCAGACAACTGGCGGGACACCCATCGTGCACAAACTCTACAAAAGTGCAACTGTTCTTGCACGATGTTCAATGCGGTTCCACGTGAACAGCCTACAGCACGCGCTACGACATCGATCGTCACAGTCCAGTCATTGCGAATGATTTGTTACACACGGTGTACTGTGACTGCAGTTGACCTCCGCAGGACGACCAGGATGCTCCCCATCTCTGATGCTTTGTCTTCCCTTGCTGAACTTTTGAATCTAATTGAACACAGCTTTCCGTGAGAAACAGTTGTCACTATACATGGGATGCATTTCGCGATGCACTTCTTCTTTGGACAGTCCTTTGGCCCATAAAAATCGCACAACTGCACGCTCTTCTTGTCGTATACACTCATGCAACACAATCATTATCGTGCACTGGCTGCCGCTGATTGAGTGCGTGTCTACGAGATGTCACGCAGGCTGTACGACACTCATACGTATGCTACCACCTGCTGGCAAAAATTCGCTCGTAATTTGAAACGGTATAAAGGAAACTGCCGTTTGTGACTTATATATTGATTTGCAATCGTATATATGTACAGTTCCTAGAACAGCTGCTAAAACTAACAGTAGTGCTGCTTGGAAACACAAATATCACGCAAAAATAATAATTAATAGTTCTAATAAATTATAAGTGTGATTGTGAACCTGTTATGAGCAGGGTTCTGCAAATGTTTTAGTGTATTAAGATGCAATACCAACATTATTGGTATCAAATTAAATAAATAATCAAAGACTTACGACCTTTAACGGCCGAACAGTGTATATATTTTGTGTTTAAAAACTCCTCATATTGAAATCGTCGTCAGATGGTCTTGTTTGTTTATTTAATTTGAGTGACAACCTTGATTAACTTTATAAATCTTGAATTTTAATAATAAATACTTCTTCAATGAAATTGTAACATTTTTGAACATGTTATATTTAATAAACCTTTGATTTCGGTCAATTACTTGAGGATGTAAATTACTATAATTGTCTCTCTTAAGGTTAAAAAATATTTATTTTCTTAGATTATGAAATGCTTTTGAATAATTTTGAACCCATTTAGTATATATTTTTCTCGAAAATTACTTCAATATCATATTTTTGGCAAAATGTCGAGGAAATGCGCAAATTGATGAAATAAATATGACTCTCTTTTAGTGTGTGTTTGCAGAGCAGGTTAACAGAATTTAATGTTACTATTTCAAGTTATGTAAAGAATTATGTTTTGATGACAAGACCCATCAGAGAGAAATATTGCAAAAAAAATTATACTCATTTTCACCATCTACCAAAACCAAGTACTCAAAATTTTTGATACTTTTTTCTAACTTGACCACAGCCAACATTCATTCACATTTATGCAGACGATTGCACGCTCGGAACTAAATCTCTCGAACTGAATACCTTGTGTACGAGTTATTACCGTCTTATTATTTTAGGAGAAAAGGTGAATTAATATTGTTCAACATCACACATTATTATGCCTACTCTTTTCTTATTAAATATGCACTCTATCAACAAATCTTACAGAAATTTTGTGAATTAACTACTCTATTCAAAATATGTTTGTAGTATTTTACCTCACAAGTTCTGAGTACCTATTCATGGAGGTGTTTTGCAACGTCAACATCCAGGTGAAAATTGCGACGGACCGGGACTCGAATCCGGTAGCTCCTGCTCTGGGCGCAGGTGTGCTTTCCACTGCACCATCCGCCTCGGCTCCCAAGTCCATATGCTACCTCCACCCGATCTTATCCGGTGAACCTGGGTTACATCCCCCTCCATGTGTTCGGAAGTTGGGAGGTATGCATCCGACGCGAAGGTACGCGAAAACCGAGCTTAAGCGCTACCAGCATTGGAGGCGCCTGTGGTCACTTATCTCCTGATAGGGGATGTGACCCAGATGGCTTAGTTTTGTTGGTTGAAGTGTTGTGTACCAAGAACTATGGGTTCAACTATTTTTCCAGGAGTTGATCCATTGCGCCCTGCGACCCTATCCCACGCTTTTCTGTAGGCGAGATCGGTGACAATGTAGACGAAGAGAGACTCAACATTACTCAGAAATATAATTAGTGCACTGGAATTCAAAGTAACAGAATAAGAATGAATGCTGCGAGAAATGAATATGCTTATGAACAGTAGCAACAATTCCTTCAACGGTTCTCTTTTTTATCTCTTCTTAACCTTGGCACGGCTGAGTGCGTAAACTCTGTAGCCTCAACCTGTCCCAGGATTTTCTCTGTTCCTTCTGGTAGAAGTGGATTTTATATATACATTCTCACCTAGGTGCGGCAGTCTAATTAAAATCTCGTTATTATTGATATCGAATTCTGAATTATTTGAATATGTAGAATTCATGAACGATTAATTCCGAATAATTTAAAATTTTTGATAATAGTTTCTATTTGCTAAATACCTATTTGTATCCTATTAGGTATAAATTTGTTGATATTCTGTAGATATAAAAAGGAGCTAACATTTTTTTAGGTGCGCATGCCATGATTTTACTTTGAGGCGCAGAAATGATGAATCCGCCACTGCCTCAGGGCCCTTGAGCGGAATTGATAGGATTGTCCCTTTCTTGTTTCCGGAGATAAATTGGTTCATTGTCCTCAAGCGATCTTACGCATTTTGTAACTGTTTTTTTGCAATAAATTTCATTGACAAAGCAATTTTAAATCTTCATGTCTTGTGTCACTACAATACATGGTCTCAACCTAGCTACATCCTGAACAAATAAAGTATATTTCTGCCAATAACGCAGTAAAATGAATACATCAATAATAGGCGGGGGGAGGGGGGAACTCTGGGGACCTCTACCAAACATTTTATAAGTTATTTTGAAAATATTTTATCTGTATAGAATATTGTCAATTTACATTTTATTTATTAATTAAATATAGGAATTGAACAAATTAAAAATATTTTAACGACAAATAACTTAAATATTTAGGTTAACATTAATAAATTGTAGTCGAGAAGTCTTGGCCTCATCCGAAATACATTTCCGACTACGGACCTGAAAATCTTTCTAAACAGACCAAGACAGTCGGCCTCGACTACTCAGACGAACCTGTAGCGTCACAGTGAACTCACTTAGTGCTGGCGTCTCCCACCTGCCCCTACAACTAAGAATCCGTTGTTAATTTGAGCAATTGTCCTTTGGGGTATCCGGGCCACTGAAATTGCTATTTTATCGTAAAGATGTATTTGTACTAACATGTTTATAGGTAATAATGAAGTGTATTTGATTTTTTTAGGACAGGCATTGTGCAGTCATTGTCGGGAAAATACTCACCGTGCAAAGATGTTTTCTACTCATGACGTAGTTCATATGTCCAAATGCTCAAAGGAAGGACATCGGCGCGTAAGTACTTTCAAGAATTTCTCTAGTATTTAGAAAGTGTTTCCTTTAAAAATGTTGTTTCAATTTACATGAGAAATGTAGTAGTATTTAATATATATTACCCAATTCGTGAAGTTCGACATCTTCTTGCTCATTGTTCGTTCACTTCACGTGATCGCAAAACTTATATTTTTACGTTATGACGAATATGTTTTGTGGTTAACATAACTTATACTTATGTTTGAACTAATAATTCTGGGAAAATGTAATCTATCGATCTACCTATCTCTACATATATAAAGAGTACTTTAAAATATATAAGTAATAAACAGTATAAAAATGGTTTTACAAAATAACTTTTACAAAATACGCTCTCAAATTTGAAAATACATTTTGGCTTTATTAGGCCAGAAATAGCTAGATAAATTATTCTTTTAAGTTCTTTCTAACAGGTTCAGCACGGGATTTAGCATCCGCATTGATATATGTATACACGGGCGACTCGTGGCGTAGTGCCTAGCGTGCTCGCCTTCCACCTCTGGTGATGCTGGTTCAAACCCTGTCTGATCCAAGTAGAAATCGCGGCAGTGGATGAAGTAGAAATCGCGGTAGGTTTTCTCGGGATACTACGTTTTCCCCAGCCTATCATTTCACATTTAATCATCATCATACACCTTCATGTCAATCTTTCATCACTGGGGAGGTGCGTCAGGAAGGGCATCCGGTACCATATCATTCCCCCGCCATTTCAGAAAGAGCCATCATATCAACCTCATCTCCGATCCCTACAGACAAGGGAAAAGGAGTTATGGTTCACTGAAATAACGTCTGCGAGAGGAAGGATTTATAAACAAACTTCGAGAATTTTAACATGTATAATGTATTTCAAGTTTCATAAAGGGATATGTATTTAGGGATATAAATTTTTTAACTAATAATTTTTTAAGGGGTACAGATCACACTACGGAACTTGAAGTACATTAATTATTTCACCATTGGAAATTTAAAATATCATGGGTGAGGTTTTCAGCTTGGATTTCCCTCACCTACAAATGTTGGTCCCCGGCATTCCAATACCCTATATCTCTCCTTCCAAATTTCTTCACTAAAATAATACAGTTAGGTGAAAGAGGAGGTCTGATGGTATGAATCTCACCCCATCCTAAAATAATACTATATAAAATACTGATAAGCTCCGTAAAGCGCTTGACCATACTCGTCTTAGCACCTCAATCATTATGGGTATTTTCATCATTAGGGAAATTATTTTTTCCTTATGAAACGAGATCGGGGCACTCAGCACACATGGGTATTTCTGTTCATTTAACGATTTAAGTACAATACCAAGCACAATAGATACAGTAGTATTTCAATGTAGTAATAGTTACACCAGCCGCCACTACTATATACCCCAAAATGGAAGAAGTGAAAACTCCATAAAATTTCACCACCAACGGTGTAATTTAGCATTTTCTTCCGGAGTAATTCATTCGGAACATCTTCGTTATAACAGCTCTACTGTTAGGCCACCAAATATGGAAGCAGTATCAATTCTGCGTCCCATTAGTCAGACCGAACTGAGATGTGATTTCCATCTTCGTACACTCAGGGGATGCAAATATCAGCACTCAACACCTCGAATCCCATGGGTTTTTACATGCACCAGAATAAAAACGATTTTATTTCCAGGAGTGTACAAATTGCGAATCAGGAGAACTCCTATGATTAGCACTTGGATTCCTGAACAATCCTTCACCCGGCTCGAAGCCGCGAAACGTTAAATACACGAGATCATTCATACTTTAACTAATCTGCCGACGAATTTGCGTGTATTAATGTCTCCCTGAACACACATCCTACTTTTATTGATCTCCGCAGTCATTAGTTCTTTAGCGTAACGCTGGCTGGGAGCAAGGACGGGAGATTGGTCCTCGACTGGTGTGTAAAATTATGTTGAATGGAAAATGATCCAGGACAGATGTTACCACGTTAAATTGGTTGATGAAAGTGGAAGATTTATTATACGATTATCAAGTGTTAACATAACCGAAATACATGACGAAGACGAAGGAATTATTGGAAAATTTAGTTTATGTAAGGGCTAAAGCGCTGAGCTGCTCGCTGGACGACCGAGTTTCAATCCCTGGTAGGGTGAACGACTTTTTATCAAACCTCATCGTCCAGACTGACTCCTTGGGCCACTCAGTCTGCTTTGAAACTAGTTACTAACTGGCAAGGTAGTTTTCATAAGGTTTTACGTGATTGGAAGTCGTTCACTCGAAGTTACGCGACAAGAGTTAGAAGATATAAGAAGAGAGAGTTACCTCATTTTGCGTTCCGCGGAAATAATGAGAATGTTTCGGTGAACTGATCACACAAATGCGAATATCGAGTAAGTAGGAAAATATACCACAGAATCAATCTGAAATCATTATCCACGAAACTGTTAAATAATAATAATAATAATAATAATAATAATAAATTTATTGTCAAAAAACAGTACAAACTGCGTATAACCACGTGGAGGACAATAAACTAATTTACTCTCCGGAAGCAAGCAAGGGACCATCCCATCAATTCCGATCAAGGGCCCTAAGGCAGAGGCGGATTCAAAAATTTCAGCAAAAGTTCCTAGATAAGATAAAAGTTAGCTGCGAGTTGTAATACATATATAATGTCAATATGATTGTAATTTAACGCAAATATGTTTGTAAATTTAATTCAGCGTTTAGTGCTACTTCTTTCTGGAATGTTTTTATGTTGCTTACACGAAAATTCAATAATTTGACCAGTTACATTATGATTCATTACGCAATACTACGAAATAGAGATTCTTATTTCCTCGTATATTTACGCTTGAAGCTGTAATCTATACTTCAAGTGTGTTCTTCATAATGTTTAATGCTTGTATTACGAAATAGTACACTTTGACTTGCACGAGTTTTATTGGGTGGTGTTTTGTTTGCATACGTTCAAACAAAGAAAATAGTTCTTTCTCGTGAAATCGTTGTCAGAAGTCATGTCTTGGGTATATTTGTAAATTTTTAGTAAATAATGGGGTTGTGTGAATAAGTGAATGTCTGCAAAAAAATGTCCTTCAAACTCAACAATACAATAGTCTTTTTCTCACGATTTATTCACTTATTAAAAAAGTTCATTTCGTTTTACTTGTTTTCGTAAAGCATAAATACTGCATCTAGGTATGTTCCCTCCCCATCATGTATCCTGGAAATCCTCTTCACGGTATTTCGAGTAAAAATAAGCTATTTATTTCATTATACCTATTTATTGTTTCGATGAGCTTAAAGTGAAAAGGTATTTCCATGAGGAAATTAATTAAGTACTGAAAGATTCGTTATAACTGACTTGCTTGAACATCTACGGCATAAAATAAATAAAGTATGAAAGTTAAGAAACTTCAATTAACTGCGTCATAATAATAACTCGCTTCCCTCCAAGGACTCCCGTCACGTGAGTGTCCCTACTCATTCCGACGAGAACCGAAAATTTTTCGGTCGGGTCGGTTTATTTGACTACCCTTAATCTCCATACATATCTTAGAACAGATAAAGCAAAAAAACTTACTTTGTGCATTTGTTTCACCCTGTTAAACGATCAAGCTGTCATAACACGATGGTCAACCCAGAAACTTCTATTATTGGTACAGTCGATCTCGGTTATCGAATGTGGCACTGTGAGATGGTAACGGAGGATAGCCCCTTCCAGGTTGAACAAGGTAGCAAGATGGTAATGGTATCAGTGGCTTAGTTTTCGAAAGTTACGAGTTTGTTCCCGTATGCGCATGCATGTTAGGCGTACAAAATAAGGGGTTTAGGTAGTGTAATAAATGCGTATGGTAAGCACATTAAATCTATGATTAAGTAGGGACAACGCCACATGGTTCAACCTTGTTCCACCTAACTACTATCCCTCTGCCTCGTCACACAAGTGGGCATCACACTGCAACTGCGTGGCACAAATAAAGCACATCTGCGAAAGGTTTAGTCAGACCCGAATGATACTACTTGTCAGAAGGTACCAGAGGTAGAACCGAGCCCTTTTATTTCTTGTTACCTTGTTTTATCGCCTCTATTCTGTCAGAGTTCTTCTCTGTCGTTATTGCTGATATTACTTTACCTTATTCACGTATACACTCATTGCTTTCCGATATCCTCACCCTTCACAATAGTTTAAATCAATGTGATCCGTCATGAGTCACTTTCCATCATTCTCTTAATAGGTACAAACCAATTCCTGTTCCTCTCCGCGTATGTCACGTTCTTAATGAATTTGTATAGATCCCGTCCTACTACTGATTTGCTTCAACATATCTGCCAGCAAAACCACAACTTCTTAGTTAGTTTCCTCTTCCATGCCTTATCTTCCCGTCTGATCTCTTGTCCGTTCAAGTTCACATTTTTCCCCTCCACTCATTGCGTCAATAATTATTACATGCAACTCGGTGGGCTTGCCTGCGTACTTGTGGTTACCAGAATAACAAAAAGATCGCTCCCACTCAAATTCTTACTTTAAGAATTGTCTGGGCGCCAGGCAACGCTTACAAGGAAAAATAACCGGCGAGAAAATTCAGGAAGGAGCAGAGAAAGTTGTTCAAAGTTTGGAAACAATCAGAAGTACAACAATTTGTTTTACAAAATCTCAGCACGAAAACAAAAATAAGAACCTTGAATTCTTGCAGATACCTTGACAGAGCTGCTCTTCCATTAAATGGTCTCTCGAACATGAACACATATTGCACGTATAATATTTAAATTACAGAAGTCCAATTTCTGAAACTTCCCTAGTCAATATATACCTCCAAAAAATTTACAAGGAAAAAATGTTTCTCAAGTAAACCTTCTGTTAAACAAGTATATCGTGTGATATATTTCCCTATTCACGGAGATGTCCAAATTCAAAATATATCTTAAAACTTGTGTTGCACCATTACACATATATTCTATTTTCTTTCTATTAAAATTTTGTTCGCCAAGAGAAAGCCAGGAGACGGTATGTATCGGGACATACTCTCAAGGCACGTTGCTAATGTGGTGGGCATCGCAAACCCATTTGCCTCTGCTGGATGTGGTATTACTTCCACTTACCGCGGAGGTAACCAGTGATTTACCCTTCGACGAACGCTAGGGGCAACCGCAGGCAACTGAGAGCAGTACAAAAGGAGATACGGGGTTGGGACTCGAGCGCCACTACTCGCCCTTCTACTTGGACATAAAGCAGGAGTTCAAACAGGGACAAAGCTACTCACGGTGTAGAGCAAATGAGTCAAACTGGCTTAATAAGCCCTGATAAACATACTGGGAATAAAAGTTAGAGAGGGGCTTTATTACGTACTTCTGTCGTGTCATCCGGACACTTCTTTTTTACTCTAGAGTTCAGGTTTTTGAATAGCATCTTTTATAGATCCGAAATGTCAACAGGAAAACTTTTGTCATGCAGTCATGTTCTTCCCAATTTTAAAACGTTTAATTCGAGCAGTTTTCCCATTGTGTCTAGTAGACAAGAGGTCTAGATGACGAATTCTGGTCCGTGAGCTTATTCCCTTTTGGACGAAGAATTAACTTTTGTATCTCCCAGTGTCTGTACACCACACCATGCTTGATGCAACCGTTCAGAACCATAAATAAATATTCCGTATTTTCATTTACAAAAATCCCGATCTTTTCGTTCGGAATTCTGTCGAGTCCTGGTGCTTTCCTCTATGATTTCCTCGCTTTTTCGCAATTTTCATCCAGCCGATGCTCAACAACCTCGATTCCTCTAGAGAACCTTTCGCCTTATACAAGATTTACTTCTTGGGATTCCATGGTTGCACACATTAGTTCTGTTGCACTTCGTCCGGAATATATCCCAGATAGAGAACCCTATATAGCGATGGTCGCTCAGTGTCTCCTTTCCAGTCCTTGGCTCTTCTAGCTACCATTGTAGAACCTAGAGTCATGTCTGTAATAGAGGTGCTGCGCTTCGTTGAAACATGTTTTTATCTCCGGTATTCAAAATAACAAGGTAATTTCTAGCCACGAATTCGCAAACCACAGCTCCTCTCTTACCTGATCGTATCGCTCCCCATTCTGGAGACTTGGTATTGAAGCTATATTATTATTATTCAATTTGCATTTCTAATATAGTTACAGTTTTGCCACTGTAAATAGTATTTATGAACATAAGGGTAAGGAAAAGTTTTTCCCGTGAACTCTGTGAAAATATTTTGTCATTTGATTTACGGGATGTATTATAGATGGATTTCAGCTTAATAACGAAATGAATGAACAAATGAACAGTGAGGTCAGTTTGATGATACATTCAACAATAACAAAATGCATTATTTTGTTCCAGTGTGCAGTTCATGGTGAACAGTATATCATGTTTTCAAACTCTCAGAAGAATATGTTGTGTGTCAACTGTTTCCGAGATACACCAGCAGAAGCAAGGCTGCATTGTGTCGATATAGACACTGCGTATACCCAAGGCTGCAAAAAATTAGACAGAGCAATTTTGGTAGGTAGTTTGCGAACTTGCTATTGCTTAATAATTGCCACATGTTATTGGGTTTGAGTAGCAAGTTTGACAACTCTGTAATTGTTTACAAATCTTTTACTTCCCATGAAGTAATTTTATCCTCACATTATACGACTGAGACGCGCCCAAAATCTTAAAATCACCGAAAGAATTGGCAGCTGGCAAATAATAATCCTAATTATTACTGTAAAATACCATAATATGTCGAACACATAGTTACAATATTCATTTCATATTAATTCGTGTTTAAATGCACAATGGCGTAACAATACAAAGAGAGTCCCTTAGTAAATTTTTAGACCGGACCCCTGAAGAACTCGTCGTTTTTATTACGGGTACATTCAGGGTCACGAATAACCTCAGCTCAACCAGTGATGACACAATGAAGTCATGTTTAATGAGCGAGTCTCACAAAATATATCCTCCGTGTAACGCATTCACTCACTCATTTATAGTTGAAAATTATTTGATACTTATATTAGTCGTAAAAACATGAAATATGGTATGCTCGTAGTTGTAGAATTGCAAGGAACGACAAAATATAAAAAAATTCTAGAATTTTAACTTCAAAGTTAATTTTTCGGGGAATTAATATTACGCCAAGCAAGCGAGAATTAGTTTGTGGATGTACCATGAAGGTAAGTCAAAACCTCCTGAACTACAAATATATTAAGATGGCGGCGAACATCAGGACAATCGTATTGGGATTTATCGTGGATTATGCAAGTTATTTAAGGATTTACGGACGTGTAGGAGAATTGCGTGACAATTTCAGAATCGTATATATAATAAACAATATAGCTCAATATAGGTTGTAAGTACAATGTATCTATGTACAAATGTGATTACGAAAATGGATCGTAACAAACATCTTTGAAACGGCATCTGAAGAATAACAATGATAAGTAGCCCAATATAAACGAAGGGAAATTTTGTTCGTTAAACTAGCTTTCATTCATAAATGTGTCGTACATGTTTTTGTGGTTAATTAGCTCAGGTACGTATTTGTTTTCTTTACATTGCCAAACTTGGTAATTGAATACGCGAGACTATGGAATTTATCATAATTTACCATCTTTCCAGACAGGTTTGAAGCTGCTTGCTTCGTATTTTTATAGTATTGAGAATATTGCTTGTCATACAATCATTTATATGATTAACATCATAGCGCAACATGGATTTCAAGTGTGTGCGTATGTGCAAATAAAATTACGAAAATGGACATTAATGAACTTATTTGAATCGGCATCTGAAGAAAATGCTTCACTCGTAAGCGTAGTTTTATTCGTCAAAATAGCTTTTAACCATTAATGTGTCGTATGAGTTTTTGTGATTGATTAGCTCAGGTATGTATTTGTGTTTTATTTACATTGTAAATATGTATTTTATTTGCATTGCGAAACTATTTATTAAATACGCGAGGCACTTAGAAATTTGTAATTTTCCTACGCACGTTTGATGTTACTCGCTTTGAATTTGTTTTTTTTTTGTAGTGTTGAGCGTATATCCGTATTTACGATATTTAACGGGACAAAAACGAAGATCATTGTAATTAGTTTTTAACTTCTTATTTTTTCAATAAGTCATGGTCATGTCTCAAAACGAGTTTGCAGTGCGCCGATAGAATTTGTATCGATTCATTTCGAATGTATGTTTATGTTCTTAAAGAATTAAATTTTAGGCAAAAAGCGATAATTTTATAATGTAAGGGAAGGTTAAATTAATTTTTTATTTCACAACAATTTTTATGTTACATTGTAAATGCATTCAATATTTCCGACAATATGTTCAACAATAGACGATATTTGTTTTGTTTCACAGAAAATTGTTTTTACTTGCAAGAAATATGCACAGTAATTTTTTTGTGAATATTAATTACAGAATTTCAAGGAGTATGAAATGAATGATTTAGTTCATGTTTCAACGCTTTCGTGAAATAGTAATTATTTTAGTTTATTATCTCTTTTTATACGTATAAATTAGTAGTTGTTTTGCTCATTGTATCTTTTGTATGCAGGTGGCCTATTGTGTACTCCTTGAATGCAGTTTGCCTTCAGCATTACCACTCAAAGAATAAATTATCAATATACAATACAATAACGTTGAGTATTTATTGAGAATTTGTATCGATCCATAGTTTCGTTTCGTACGCGTGTTTAAGTTTCTTTAGTATTAATTATCCAATTGCATTGAATGAATATACAACATAACTTAAAATTTCACATCATTGATCTTTTTTTCAAAGGGCATTGTTTTCCAGACTCGGACAATTAAGGTGCGTACGATCAAAGCAAGAAAGTGAAAAAGGAGTTTCATTAATTGGTAATAATTATATTAATGTTGCATGGCGCAGTGGCAAAACACAAGTTGTAGACGTAATGTGTTTCATTTACATAGATATCGGTAACGCTGGTATTAATATACCAACAGCTTAGAGAAAAATAGTTCAGAATGTTTACAAGAGATAGATCTGAGGAATTCAGACTTTTATTTGAAAATTATTCATGATAGTAAATACATACAATAAATCTGGCACTTTTGTATATTTTTATTGCAATGAATTGCACGGTGCAGAAGAAACATTTTTCTGCTTTTAGATTAAGTGTTACCGGGTGAACTCCGCGAACGATGGAATAAAGCTTGATAAAAATTAAAATGTACCTTCTCACTTAAATTACGTCTTCAATGGAATTTCTTAATTGTATTTTTATTGATCTGAAATTTGAGAACGACCATTCAATACTTGCGGTAGTGACCTAGAGTTTCAGAAAGAACATTAAAACAATTCCTACACCATTGAAGTTTGTATTAATTTATTAGTATGAATATTCTTCTCCTTTCATGATAATCTAACTGCAGAATATCAGTACATTAAGGACCTTCGTTAAATCAAATTATTCCTTCATGTTAGAGTTTCTGTATCAAAAGCGTACAAGTAAATAGCGGGACGCACTTTTTTCCCATTTGGAGATGATTGCCCTTATGATTTTGAAATTGGGAGTAAAATCAGTTATCTGAACTTGATACTGTTAGTTTATTGAATGGATGCATTCTGTTGACCTCCAAAATCACTTCCTTATCTTGGTCAAGGCGTAAACTATATAAAATTGCAAGTCTATCTAGACAGCAGTAGTTTTTTCCGATATTATCAGTAATTTTTGTCATAAATTGGGCAAGGAAGTGAAAATAGTTAAAACATACAATTTTATCGCATGGTATTGTGTGAAAGTGAAACATCATACGTACATTTTGAGAGATTTATTTTGTTTCTGTTAGTCGCGGCGACGGTCATCGCATGCAGCGTGTCTTCTCGCCTGCTTATTTAGTTTCGTTGAATCTTAACATGAAACTTATATTATTGGTACCTTTAAATAGTTAGGCAGTTCTCTAATGAACTACTTGTGTGTAAATTTAATTCAAAGTTAATTAAACAACTAATTAGTAGTTTTATCTAGCCTGGTGAAAATGAAACCGTTTGTCAACTTAGTGAAACTATTATTCAAACGTTCGTGAAATGCCATGAACCTATTGTAAAACTTTAGTAAGGGTTAAATGCTGCCAATTGAAACCCTTTAAACGATTTAAAATATAAAGGCTCTAAATGAAATTCGTTAACACAAAGAACGCAATTTTGATTGTGTTCTTGTTATTTTGGAAAAACAAACACTTGTATCTAGTTACCCCGGCGAAAATGTTATGAGTTTAAAGACCGATCTATAAGTATTAATGAATCGCTACAGTGACGTCCTCCCAATCTAAGCTTCTGATGCTATAAAATATTATTCTTAACGCTTATTCACAACCTGTATATTTGGGCTCTACCTACACTTTCTCTCTACATTAAAGCTAACAAGTTTAAGTGCATGACGAGTATGTGGTTGAATGACTTATTGTATTCCAAAACCGTTGTTGATTTTTAACAAGAAGGATGAAATTTCAACAAATCATTTGTGAATCAATTGATTTCAACGAATCAATGAGTGTTTATTTCTGAACAACCGAATTGGAAAATCTACTTATTGCCAATCCTATACAAATGATTCTTCACAAAAATATTACAAAAAACAGGAAGGGGGAAATTTTGCTAAAATTTAATAAAACGCCAGTCTCCAGATGAACGAAAGAAATCGATTTAAAAAACCGAATGTATGTACGATGAAGAGAATTAGAGTTTTGAGACTTTAAGTCTCCGTGGATGGGTTTTGCCGCGACGCTACAACGTCCGCTCGTTCGTGGGGGGGGGGGGCTGAAGCCACTGCACACCCTCATTTAGGGCGGCGCTCCCGCAAACTCTCAAAGAGAGGGGTCACAACACTCGGAACGCTTCGAGAGTAAGATATTTTTGGTACGCTTCGCTCCAGCCAGGCTAAAAGCGTGAGAGATTTTTAATACTTAATGGAAGGAACAACAAACCATAAGAGTGGAATTTTTTTTCGAATGAATTTTTTGAAATGAATAATCCAATAAATATTATTTTACATTTTGACTGTGGAAGATATCTCACTGTGATGCTCGCACAACACGCTTCTTCCCATATCCCATGTACATTTTATTGTTAAACCTAAAAATACTCAACACATAACTGTATAAGGGATTGCATCACTCATATGCAGGAGTGAAAGCGAAAGAATGTAGTTATTGTAGCCATGTTTCCTGTAGGGAACTTGTATGCTATGACTTTTTACTTTAAATTTGAAAGTTGTATAATTTTCCATTTTTACCGTCCATTGCGGTATTAAAACCACTATTTGTCAAGTTTCAAGTCTTAATGACATTTAGAAGTAGAGTTCTTTTATATTGCTTGAGTCAGTCAGCGAGTTTCACATTGGAGCTTATATAATATTAGATGGGATTATGATACTGCCGTGGGAAACTCAGTCGATCAGAACTCAAGGTGAATGTCAACATACGGTTCTCGCAAGAAAAGAAAAGAAATGATATGTAACCAATGGATCGAAAGCGCGATGTTGTCATATGTATGCTGCGGGAAACGTAGCACAGCTCCTCCCATTCCAAACAGCATGCCGAGACACCCACTCATAGGCTGCTATAACCCGTGGAAAAA
The DNA here is from genome assembly GCA_002313205.1 of Laupala kohalensis. Taxonomy (NCBI): domain Eukaryota; kingdom Metazoa; phylum Arthropoda; class Insecta; order Orthoptera; family Trigonidiidae; genus Laupala; species Laupala kohalensis. Next base: position 79,917 of record NNCF01137319.1, read on the forward strand.
CTAACTTCAGGCATGTCGTGTGTCCTATCAGCCAAAGGTTAGATGAAGCCCTTTGACCGTTACAGCAGGTATATGAATTACAGCCGGTTTAGCGATGGACCTGCTTCATTTACGGAAAATTGATTGATCAATATTTTAAACAACCAAATAATATTCTTTATCGGTTTTATAACTATTTAACTTCATACTAAATTACAAAAAAAATCGTTTCATATTAGGTCCATTGCCTTAAACGCTCATCCGTCTTTTATCGTTTAAATTCTGTACACTTGTAAAAACGTTTTGTTCAGGTTAAAGAGGCTGAACAATTATTTATTTTTACATTGCGTGGTGCCATTGCATTAGTTTTATTCATTACCTCTTCACAATAGGCAATGTTAGTGTATTCTCTTCAAAAATTTCGAGCAATATAAAATCAAGCTCAGGAGAAAAAGTAAAACACTGAATTCTTTACAAATAGATGTCATATTCGTAATGTATTAACATATCTAAAATTTGTTTTCTATGTAACGTTTTCTAGTTTGTTACTTGCAATCAACCATTGAAAACTCTGAATTACTTTATGTAGTTAATGATAAAATATTGCGTATCTTTACAACATAAAATAGTAAAAACCCGCATATAAATATTTTAAAAACTAAAATAAAAATAAACAGTAATATTCATTTTAATTAGACACTTCTACATTTGAAGTAACTTAGTAAGACCAAATCACATGGAATGAAAGTTAGCCCTACTAACACAATACGAACAAGCGAATTCATGTAAAGGTGAAAGAAGTAATAATTGGCAAAGAAAGAGGTGGACTGTAAGTTTCTTCGAAGTTAAAATGTGTTCCTAGCTTGTTCAATTCAAAAATAAAATGCATTATAGAATTCGAAAATAAGATTCAACTACCACTTTATCATAAATATTTTTTTAAGAACAAAACGCGCCCAAAGAATACGATTGTATTCTAGCCTTTCCATCCAATCCTCGATGGAAAATGAACGTGTTTGGGATATTTTATTTCAGCGTTGACCCTAGTTCACCTTCTATCTGCGGTTGTGTACGCAACGGTCAATGCGGGAGGCAGTCTCAGTAAGAATCTGCTGACTCCAGTAAAACTCCCACGTGTCTACTGCGAGAGGAAGAGTCGGCAATCTCGCAGTCCTGACATTGGCTCTTCCACTTTCACGTGGTCTTTAGGTTCCTCCCCCATTACTTTTCTTTCGCTACGAGGACTTTAAGGAGCGAGGTTGACTCGTAAGGAAGCATCATTAGACTTGTTATTGCTTTAGGCGACGAGAGTTGCATAAAGCTCGTGATGAGGTAACTTTCATGTTCATGAGTGCACTGGAAATAATTATTGTGTCCATCCAGGATTTGAAAATTGACGATCTTGAGAATGCAAGACCTGATAATCAACGTTTATATTGTTATGAAATATTATTTTTAATAAAAATATATACACGAAATTCAAACCGTAGAAAAATACAGCGTGGGCTGACGGCTCTCACCACCCGCGCGGTATGCTGTTCTAGGGTGCAGGAGGCGGCGAGTTAGAAAGACCATTAGTTTTCGGAAGAGCTGAACAAAATAATAAAACTTATTTCTTAAGAGAGATGGGCACCCAGCACTACAAAGACTGTTTGGAGTGTGAGAAAGAGGTAATGCACTGAGGGTGCGGTTTCGGAAGCGTTTAAAGAAGGATCAATGAATAAGCGGCGAAGCACCAGGCCCAGATAGGCGACGAAATATGATGGACAAACAGGCGCCGATTCACAAAGCGAGTAGTCATTAGGGACTTCCGCGGCGAGCAACGAACTTGCAGAAATTCGGATTCTTCGGGGTGGTCGGCGGAAATGTACCAGACAAAAGAAACAAGCGTGGGAAACATTGAAGGTTTTGGCACGTGGTGAACACATGGGATCGAAGCAGCGAAGACCGTTGATGCGAAAACCAAACTATACGATTCGCCGAAAATAAACAAACGTCACGACCGTTTCAACCTATCCCAGGAAGCCCGCGTGTTGATAAAATGTAGTGATTGGTAAACAGAAACACGTGACGCGGGTGAGGGAGTGACTTGCTCCGCGAGAAGTTGACAGAGATTGGGGGCGAGGAGATAAAAAGACGAGATTTTAGAGTTGTCAAAAAGGAGGAAAGTTGAGCAGAGTGCAGGGAGACAGTTTTTTTAGAGAGTGGAGCAGAGTACAGAGAGTCCGAGATTTCAACATAGAGATTTTTACAGAGATCCCGAGACAGAGTTTGACTTAGAAATTACGGCAGTCAAACACTTCATGTCTACTGGTGTGCGGAGGCATCGGACTTTTGGGCATGGTCCCGCTCCGAAGCGCCTCGTGGCTTCTGCCTAAGCAATACTCGATGTGTTCGGCTCGGACATCGTGGGTGTATATCCTTAATCGGTGTAAGTGCCTTAATTGGGACCTTTCACGGTTCCGGCTGACTGGAGGCAACATGTACGGGGCGACACTGGGTGGTGCGTAGGTCCTAGGATTCCGGACTGCGGCAGCAGCTGGTCGAGGCGGCGGAGAACTTACAAGGTGGCTCTCGGGTCATGGATCCCCGAAGGGTCTGAAACAGCCACACCATTTTCGAGACGGGTAGGCAGCCATTTCAACTAAAAAGGTAAATATTCTGACAGCCGTCAGAATATCGGCCAAGAGGCGAATGACCTGGTGATGAAAAAGATGCGTGTGCTCCGTGATCATAGGAAACTAAAACTATGAAAAGACTAATTCACATGTTTAAGCCAACAAGACGGTCGATAATTAAATTTACTCAATTTCTGTTATAAAATGAATATAATTTGGTTGGGACTAAAAGTGTACCAATATATGAAAAATAGAATATGAATGAATACGTGTGATTTTGGGGGAAAAGGCCATGGGGATACTTATATGTAGATCGTAAATGTATATAGCTAGTAAATAAAACCTAATTTTCTGGAGGGTGTGTGTTACTAATTTTCAAGTGTGTGTTTTATTGAGGTAAATGGGCCGAACCCGCCCATCCAAATTTCCCTTGCACCAGCTAGCCGGTGCAAATGCTAATCGCTGAGTGGGCTAGGTATGTGAGCTCCCAATACCAGGTAGCAATCAATCATTTTAAATATGTTACAATTTGGCGCTCCAACGTGAGGCTTCAATTTATTTGAGCCTTTGTTCACTTTTATTATGTTACAATATCTGTTATAAATATTTAAAAGGAACGTGATCTTCCATAATAGGATCACAACATTTGTTTCATAATAATATATTCCCATGCACAAATCGCCGACGTTGAGCCGACTTAACGATCTTCGCGGTGTACTCACGACGAGTAGATGATTGACGACGAAAAAAAAAAGAGTTGATATTTCAACATCGTGAAGAAAGCCGTACAGTTAAGAGAGTGGATGATGTCGAAAAGAAGTCTAGTGGCGCCGAAAAATGTTTTCTTGCGAGGGTTGGCGACGTCGTCAAGGCGTAGTTACCAGACGTCGTAATGCGTTTTTTTACGACGTTGCGGTTTTTAAATACGTCGTCTAACGACGTCGTAAAGATATCGTTCTCCTTTATGGAATCGACGATACATGCGTACGCTTTGGTAAGGTCGTCACGATGTCGTTTTTCGACGTCAGCACGACTTTGACGACGATGCAACTATGTCGCAACTACATGGGTTTCATCGATAATCTTTTAAAAGTAATAAAAAAACATCGATACAAGTTTATCAATATTTTTAGAGGGTCTTGACCCCATTGCCTCTTACGGAAGATCTGCTCCTGTCAATCATGAATTTACGTTCCGCGCGTTCAGAAGTTTTGTGCTCTGAGCCTGCTTGCATCGCTTTCAGTGCGCGGAGAATGAAAGCACGCCCCAGATTGAATCGACTAATTGTATGGAACAATGAAACTGCTTCCATGTTTGTTAATCCAATGGAGAAATGATGACGAATGCGCTTCTAGTTTATCCCAACGAGAAAAAATGTTTAATTACACCATATTTAGTGTAATATTTTTTAAGTTTTCATTATTTACACTACGAAATTTTATAAAAATAAATACAATAATTTGTTTTCAAAGGCCATAAACTTTATTCTTCATGAAGGTAAATCAGTTCACAATTGTGAACGCTCACAACTTCATTGTGGGGAATATTGAACAAATTTCTGTTGTGTCCCAGGAAGAATTCCATGTTAGTATATAATAGGTACTGTTTCATATAGGATTTTAATTTCATCGAAAGATTTAGATCTCATGACTTAGCGAAGTGTAGTATTTATGAATGATGTAAAAGTATGCTTATATTTCCATAAGCTTCTTCAGTGGCGTTGTTTTGAATTCCATAATCGAATATCTTATTGATTTCTTTAACGATGTCGCAAAATTTGGTGTTCGAAACTATGCATTATTCTCTTTAGTTCATTCTCCATCATTTAATTTACCATATCTTTAGACTGAAGCAAATTATACGATTCTCACTGTCCACCTCACTAAAAGTAAAAGTTTCATTTGAAGTGCATTTAACTTTATTAATTAAATATGTAATCTGATCCAAGTATTGCTAAACCTTAAATACGTAGTTTTTATTCAACCGCACGCCATGGGACCTTGGGTTCTTTCTTTGTCCTATTATTAATTTGATTCCATTTTTATTAATAGCATTTATTTCTTATTTTTCTGCTACACAGGCATTCTTACAATTCTCCCTTAAAAGTTGTTCAGATTTCATTTCTACAATTTATTACTTAGTTTTGAACTTAGTTATCACTTAGTCATTCCTCTTAGTCATATATTAGTCATATCACTGCTTGTAGCCTTCAGCGATAGCGATGTCCAAGTTTTTAACACTCTGGATCCCTTTTCACCCAGTTCCACTCCAAATCCACATTTGCCTAATCATGTTGCAGTGTTCACTTTTCTAAGAAAGTCGTGCTACACAGACTCGATATACTATAAAGTTCATAAATGTTTGAGCAATAAAACGGGAATTCACCTGTCACATCTCTCAAGTTACAAAGTCGAACCTAATTTTAAATTTACATCGATTTTATCCTTAACATACATTCTCCGTGCAAACTGAAATCTCGTTCATTACATAGCACGTACTGTAAACAAGAAGAAAGCGAACTTCGCAAGAATAAGTAATTCTTATACTTTTGCATTTATTTGCAATTCTCCCCCGGCTAAATATAAGACAACGTGTTTTTCGTGCAGTTGTGGTGAGGTCTGGTTGTAATTCTTGTTTTTCCGCGAAATGTTATTCATTCGCGTATAACATGATTTGAACTCTCACTGACACTTTATTTCAAATACTTTAAGTTGTAAAATTAAACAGCCAAAACCGCTATCATATACACACGCTCAGCATTGCGCAATTCTTGAGACTTAATTTTCTAATACGAACAATGCGTAATACCTCACTGACATAACACCATAATTCTGTAACAAAACGATCGCGTAAGCAGTAAAAGTGGTGAACCTAATAGCAGCGGGAAACATGTTTACTTTTTAGGGACTTCATTGATCGCTCTGAACCTCAGTATATGGATGTATGCAACTCTGAAATATTTTAACTATTTTAAAAAGCACTAGAGGAGCAGTGGTGATAACTACCTAAATTTTCACATCATTAAAAGTCGATATCAATTTATTGTTATTTATCAAAGAATCAAATGTAAAATAAGATTCTTTTTGTTAGCATCCCATTTTCTGGAGAACGAACAATACTATCTAAGAATATAAGTATAACAAACGCACGTGAAACTACTAATTTTCATATGAAAGGGCAGAACTATGAATCATAAGGGCTTGTTTAAAAATATGTGTGAACTGAAGGTATCGATATTTGAAAGTTGTGACATTGTTCAGCTGAGTAAATTTCGTTCTGTTCCGTATGCCATAGATATAAATGAAGAAGCAATATTTTTGAGTAATTTTGAGTGATGATATTCCATAATTTCATAAGTCAGGACGTATCAGTAAGAATTATTGTTGTTCTCCAGTAATTCATTTCATTTTATATTTTTGTTTTTTCTTCTTGCTTAGTCAGTATGCGATCTCCAGAACTCTGTTCGTGAAGGCCTTCTGATGTTCAAAAACTTGCTTGAGGAATTGCGTCATAATATGGAAATGGAGAAACACACGATTAACAGTTTTTGTCAGGGAATGCAGGAAGCTATAGCGAAAACACATGCAAATATGATAATGGAAGTTCAGAGGTACGTATAAGATTTTTTTAAACTCTTTGCTTTGTTTATTTAACTCAGGTTTTATGCAATATACACACCATTGGTGTTGAAATTTTATGAAAACTTTCCTTGTGTATCAACTAAATAGGGTACAATGAATTTGTGAAATAAAATACACTCATCTAAAAAACACTGCATCAAGAATTGCGGATTGCAATCATTTAAGGAAGGCGGATAGAAGGTAGAACATGTACGAAATGCTTAATTTTTCTCATTTCCAGGTGCAATATTTAGTGGCATACACAACCATAAAAGGTAATTTCTTATGGCGTTGGTTGCCACAATGGCGAATTCAAATGTTCAGAACTCGCGATTTGAGTAGAATAGGTTTTGAATGGCATCATCCAGTAGTCGATTCTATTCAGCTTTGCAAGGACGCGTAGTTCCTGCGGATTAGTTGGTTAGGGTGGGTCCTAATCGTACGTAGCGCCTCTTACGTTCTCAACCGGTGAGAGATCCAATGATGAGGCTGATCACAGCAGAGTCTCCACAGCTGTTCGGGAGGTTGTAGTGGTAGGACTACAAACGCATTGTCCTCGTGAAATAGGATACTGGCTTTGAATTTCAGGAATGTTAGCGCCACCTGTTGTAGAACCTCCTGAGAGTACCGAGCGACTGTCAGTGCCCGTGAGGAACACTAATGATGATCGGCACCATGCAATATCAGGCATCATACCATCATATCACGCAGTCGGAACATGTGATGGGTGACCACAAACAGCTCATCATGGCGCTGCCTCCATTCCTGCAAACAAGGACCTGGTCACTGCCACTAAGGCAGAGGTGGGACTTGTCACTCAAGAAGACCTGCTTCCTGTTGCATCGTCGACGTTCACGACATCGCATATGGCTACCGTGCGAGGGGTAATGGTGTTAACGGTTGACGAGCAGCAAGTCCTTCTTTGTGTAACCACCTGTCAACGGTAATATCAACTGTCTTCCAGATGTCTTACATACGATCCTCTGGATCATATGTAACTGCTCATTCAGAGGTTGAATACGTCAGCAAGGAATAGTGTACGTGAAGATAATGTTCCCGACACAATATAGGGAGACCTTTTATCCCGTTCAGTGGCACTGATATCACATCCGCCCATTGGAAAATTAGTGTGACTCAGTATGAACAGATTATTGTGAGCAAGTCTAATTCAGGAAATCACACCCTCACATTTGAATCGGTTCGGTTGGGTCTTAATGGGTGAAGCGTTTCTTTGACGAATTGTGTAGTTTCAAGAAACGTAGACTGAAACATTGACACTGAAAAATTAGGAGAAACTTGAGGCGTGAGTTACGAATAGAATGTACACCACATCAACTTGAGCCAACTTTGTCAGCTAAGAAATTTTTTGTTGCTAATTGATTTATATCCTTGCTTCTACATTATTATAGAACATTTCTAAGAAAGTGAACATTACAGTTATAAGAATTAGGTAATACTACGAATCTTTTAGCAAGGGCGAGTCTATAAACATGAACGTAACCGGAGGAAAAGGGAACAAATGCAGTAAATGTAATAATTTTGTACTTGATGTGAATAGGATGGCATGCGCATTTAGATACCATGAAGTACCAATTCTGATTAAATTGCTCTACAGTAAATAAATGAAGATACGTCTTAAATTTTTCGATTTCAAAACCATCAATATCGTAAATCCCAAAGGCAACAAAATGGCGGGAGGTGCATAGTTGTACAGGTGGTCACAGTCACCCCTCATGAACTGTTCAAATTGCGCCAGTGGTGGGGATTCACTTTTTGCTTTGCGTCTCACTTCAATCTGACACTCAGATTTTTCTGCGTCATAGCCAATAATAATAAAAAACAATTGGCATTGTTCTGTCATGGTTAATTTGGACTATATGGGTAATCAAATACCCTACGGAAATGTTACTTAAACGGAAAGGTTAATGCAATCTTTTGGCATTCGTGGACTTGCACATCAATGGCTAATTTCCTATTTAAAAGATAGATATCAACAAGTCGAAATATCGTATACTAAAAAATAAAGTACTTCAGCATTACCTTTCAGAAACAAAGCCACTTACTCGCGGAGTTTCCAAGGTTCACGTCTCGGTCAACTCTTTTTGTTGTATGTGAACATGTCTTCCACATCAGATTTCAAAATGGTTCTTTTTGCTGATGACACCAATTTACTATGTAAACACGCCAACGCTCAAAAAGTTTATCTAACCTTTCGACTTGGTTCCATGCAAATCGCCTCATTGTAAACACTGACAAAACAGTGTCTATGTCATTTCACAATAGTATCACAAAATCTTTACCCCAGGTTTCTCTTTTTTTTTGACGTAACACAATTAAAAACTGTTACGAATACAAAGTTTTTAGGTCTCCATATTCAGGACAATCTCAAATGGAATTGTCACATTGAGAATCTTAATTCCAAATTAAGCAAATTGTGGTACGCATTACGAATCTTAGTTTGTATTGTTAGTCTACATATTTCCCGTTGCGAATATTTTGCGAATGTGCACTCCCATTTGCGATACGGCGTTATCTTATGGAACAATTCCGGACAGAGCGTCCAAACTTTCAGAATTCAAAAGAGGATTGTTCGGATTATTTGTAAATCTCACCACCGAAACTCTTGTTAACCGTTATTTAAGGAATTGAACATTTTAACACTTCCTTGCATTTATATTTATGAAACTGTCGTGTTTGTTAAGACCGAATTACTGAAGTGTCGCCCTTGTTTCATACAAAACAGTTTTGTTCACGAACACAATACTCGCAATAGGAAAAATATTCATCGCCATAAAGTGTCAACCGCAATTTGTCAATACGGGTCGTATCATTCGGGAATCGTTCTGTATAATTCCCTGCCGAAAAATATAGAAGTTATTATTAAATTGAGCGTATTCAAATTCCCGGTTAAAAGCTACCTACTATACCAGTGCTTCTACACTGTAAAAGAATTTATTGATTTTAATAAAAATTAAAGCCGTTTTGGACTTTATCGTGCACTTTTAAAACATCTGATAACAATTTCAAAACTATTTTCCTGCTTGCTTGTATTGTGTCTTTTTATGTACATAAATTTTGTTGCATATGTACTCAACCTTGGCACCGTTGCCTAGCGGCGGCATCTATTGAAATAATTATTCGCGAATTTAGTGTTTTTTAATAGTTACGATTTATCAACAATACTTTCCGATGGTTTTTAGTTTGATAATAATACATTTTTGACGAAATGAATTTCGTGTGTTTTATTGTATTACAAATATTTTGGTATTATGTTAATACTATAATACGTGCCGAACTATTTTTATCGTTAGGAGTATATTGAAATGTTAAATCCACCTTAGGGTTCTTGATCGTAATTTATGGAATGATCCCTTGCTTGCTTCCGGAGTGTTAATTAGTTTATTATCCTCCACGTGGTCATACGCAGTTTGTAACTGCTTTTTTGACTATAAAGTTTATTAAGACATGTTTGTTTGTTGAGGGTGAATTTTCTTTCCTGACAATGTGTTCTGTGGATAAAGGCGTAGTTAACTGTTATAATTGTACATGCTTCTGTGAGATTCAAGATTTTTAAATAATTTGCCTGGCCAAACCTTCTGTTTTTTTCAATCGCAGAATAGAAAAATAATTGAATTTTACGTATTTTAATACTAATTATCATACCATCAAAACATCTGTTCTCTACTGGAAAATCTATTGTTGTCGTAACTTACTATTTTTTGCGATTATTACACATATTATACATTTAAAGGCTTAAATGAGGTAAAGGTAGCAGAGCAACGTAATGAAATTACACAAAGTGTTATTGGAATGTTATCGCAAAAATAATTTTTCCAGTGAATATTTGACGGAATGTGTGCTAGTTTTCAAAAACTTCAGATTCAATTTCTTTGTATCATCCGCTTCCATCGCAATGTTTATGTAATCAATGTCAACTCCGTTTGCCACCCTGAATTTCGTAGCAGAACATTGAAGGCCATGGAAATGTTCACGAAGTTAATGTCCATGGAGTTGATTTCTATGGAGTTAACGTTTCATGTTTGTTTGTTTTTTGTTATCAAAATGATAGTTTTGCTGTGTTGAAAAGATGCTGAGGTAATATATTTCCATACTCATTCAAAAGCCTGGACACAAATCAAAATTTAGGTTTTAGCATATNAAGCCTGGACACAAATCAAAATTTAGGTTTTAGCATATTTACACAAAACAGAGTTGACGATGTAAAAATGTTCTCGTCTACAATTGAATGTTTTATGTCTCTTTAAAGAGTGGATGAAAGCTTTCTCTGGAAACTCACTATTCGAAACATAAAACAACATGGACACTGCTCTTTTCATTACCAAATAACGAAGCTCGTAGTGTTGCTAAAATAACATTTATAACTACAATGAGAACAAGATATCGAACAAGCTGTGGGATTTAACTTTATGCTATGCACTTGGACATTCATTTTTGCATGTACATGTATAAATTCTGTTTATTAATACTTTGTGTTTAGTTTTAACATTTAATATTCGAATTGTAACACGTATAATACGTTCATTTGATTATATTTAAAGCTGCCCATTCTCACAGAATAAACCAAATATGTCTGCTATATCATTCAACAACTTCAGGATGTGAGTGTCCAAATTGTCCCAACATTTCTCATATGATCTTAATGTTTTACTTTTCCTTCGTTTTGTGTTGGTAGAGAACAGTGACTACCAATTACATTATGTGTTTTATCAGTGACGTAGAAGGAAAAGTTTTCTCGGTGGTCTGAAAAAAATCTTGTTATTAAAACCAGCACATTGTTTTCAGACAATTTGAAACAAAAGAAAGGCAGTTCCGCAACCATCTGATTAGTTTAGGAACAGTTCTACCTCTTCTTCAATTGCATTTACTTCTTTGCTCCACATTCTCTGTGTCTGCAAACAAATATCAGTTCTTGGATTTGGCATATCCAATGATGGATCGTTTGGCTGCTGTATCCCAGTTAAGTCAACCTTTGAGGTAAGTGGAATATAATATTGAAGGATGAATCCATTCTCTAATACTACATTGCAAGCATGAAAATAAACTTAATTTTTAAAAAGTCAATTTCTTAACATTGGGGAAGAAATTGATGAGTATAAATGTACCAGGAAGAAAGAAAAACAGTAATTCTCAATGAACAATTACAGGTACATATGTTATCTTTGTTCCTACGTATTTGAAGGATGCAATGCTTTTCCTCCGTCTTGGAAATGTATATATACATGGAAAATTTCGAGTCCTCTTCAATGCGGTTTGGTTTCAAGTTACGAAACTCCAGTCGTCATATAGAGAAAACATTCAGTGATTGAAAACCAATTTAAGTTGTTCATGTTTGCAAGTAGAATTTTTACTTATAAGGACATTGACGGATATGTAATAATCGTATAACTTCATCGTTTTATGTAATAATCGTGTCTACGTAATGAAGGAAAAAGATTTTCTAAAAAAATGTTTATTCGTTTGCAGGCCTGTCCAATCGAGTCAAATACGAACCAACTATAGAAGTGAGTTTTCCCATTCTCTTGAACCTTGGGTAGGAAAAACACCCGCACAGTCACAATTACAACAGCAGTCTCAAGATGGAAGTAAGTCGGCCATTTAAAGATCATATTTTCCGTTTCTTTCATGAAAAGGTTTACGGAACTTAAAAAATAAAATTTTCTTTTACGTTTGTCCATTTAGTCTGAAGCATAAAAGACAAAGATTCTTCCCCCATTTTCCGCTCATTAGGCAGGCAGAAATATTTTTCTTTTTTCATTTATTATATTAGTCAACATAGAAATATAATGTTCATACATGCTACAGACATAGGGTAGCTAGGAGTGTGTTTCGGTCCTGGACAACGTGGATAGGAATATGCCATTTTCCTATATATATGAAGTCAAGTACCGTATTTTTACATACAATACACTCACCATTTGTATATGTTTTCCCGGTTTGAGAAAAAGAAATGTCCAATTTAATTCAATTTATTTATCTTTAATATTTACAATTATGTAAACAATACCAGTAAATTAAACCTTGGTCACTTCTTGTAACCACACCAAGTCCAACTTGGTTATGACCGGGATATTCTGTCTTTGTTTTCTCTCTTTCGTATCATCAAAAGAACCGGTAGGGGTTAGCCGCCAATTTCACACAGTGCCGGCGCGACGACCGAGCATACAGCAAGGAACACGCCACTGATTTGAATTGATTGTTTACTAGAAATACACAATGATTTATAAGGGCAATACTGTCTTCTCCAGGCACAGCCGATCATATTCGTTCCACCTTTTTTCATAGCTATACAATTTTTAATTCACTTTTTCTTTCAGCTGTCAACCGAAAAAAAACTTGCGCTTGACGGTTCATCATTTTACGGTTTCAACTGTAGTGGAATATACACACAGTACGTACTAAACGGCCATATTTACTCAAATCAGAACATACAAGGAATAAACACAGAATTCAGAGATGAACATAATTATACAAGGCTCCGCTAGCGGTCAGGTTCCCCACATCTTCCCCACCCTGGTCTATCTTCAGGGGGATGACCAGTTGAACGGGGGAATGTTGTTTCGTGGCCATCAACTGTGCGCAGACGGGCAGTCCTAATTTTATCCTCGCGGCCTGGATGGAATTTTACCATCGTTGACCAGAAGAACCTTCTTCCAAGCGTGGCGTGGCCGTTGGTCATCCTGCAATAACGCGAGGTCTCCCATTGAAAGAGAGGGTCTCTTTCATGTGGGCGTCGTACTTGGTGAAAGTTTTGTAATTCTAAAAAGTATTTTTTGGTCCACCGTCTCCAGAAGTCATCAGCTTATTTGTGTTGTAGTCTGTAAGTCTTAGTCAAGTTACATCTAGACGTTGGTTCTGGTCCAGCCGGCAACGTAGTTAAGCGTTTTACATTTAAAAATGTTCTGGAGTCAACACTTCAGTGAAGTCGTAGTCCTGAGTTACTGATCGGGGATTAATGGCGGCTTCCACGCTCACCAATACTGTGGTGTCTCGCTGTCCACGCTGGTTCGTCGCAGTGTCTTCTGTAGGCAGCGTTTGGTTGTTCCAACCATTATATCCCACCATCCTCCCTACCAAGCTGCGTGTCGAGGGATGAATTTCTACGTGATGTTGTTAAGGGCCAAGAAGTAATGCGTTTTGGAAGCGTTGATCGACTTCCACACGTCGGTGAGCTCCTTCTTGGAGGTGTACAACTTCTGTGCGTTGACCAAATAGATGGTATAAGGAAAGTCATGGCGCTAAACAAAGCGGTGTGTTGACCTGCGTAATTTATCTGTAGTCGTAACATAAGAAATTTCCAAATGTAACGCTCGTGTCGTGACGCAAGTGAAGAGTGTGATTTTCCGTTTCTGATGCGTTGTGCACCTTGACGTACAACGGACAGGCGAAATCCACACCAGTGACAGCGAAGGGTTTCCCATGTCGCAAGCGATCTTCTGGAAGAGGAGCTTCGATCTGTTGACCTGGTAATGCTTTGGCCAATTTGCATGGAAAGCAAATTGAGGATCTTTTTTCCTTCACACACTCTGAATTCCCAAAACTCGGTGCGAAGTTCAGAGAGCATGACGCATACTCGTAGATGATGGAGTCAGACGTACGTTTCACGAATCAGTAGCTGAGTGAAGTGATGCCGTGCATCAAGAATGGGATGCTACTCTGTCGTTGTGAGGTCTGCAAATTGCAGACGACGCGCGAGGTCCTTTTGCAAGAAGGGGTTGAAGCGAGCGATATAGGACGTGAATGGTACTGGTAGATTTTTTCTTAAGGCGTCCAATGCTGTGGAGAAGTATTCTTCTTGAACTTCCCAAATCCAAAAATCGCGAGATGCGGCCAACTCTTGAGCAGTGATATGTCCAAGAATTTTCTGTTTATCCTTGAAAATTTTGATGCACCGAAGGATTAATGCTGTAATGCGCAACAATTTCACGTAGAAGCTGAATATTGCGCCGTCCACAATAGGTTCCCGTGTTTTGATGTGGAGCACTTGATTTGGAGTCTTGGCTTCTAGGAGTGATGTGGGTGGTATTGAGCACTGGGGCCAATGACTCGACTCTCGTGCAAGTCAAAGTGGGCCATATTTCTCTTTATATACTTACTGATGTGGCAAATAGACAGTCTGATCCGATTCGTGGGGAGGGCGCCAACTCTACATGAACACTGAATATGTTATGGAGCATTAGATTTACGTAAATTTGCTTGATCGAATCGTTGTTGTCGAGTCTCTTTTGTAGTGCAGAGAACCTTTTCTCAGTCATTTTAAAGTTTGTTGGCATCGCTAGTGATTGTTTCATTGGGAGGAGTTATTTGATCCTCGAGGCAGTACGAATTGTGGAAATGATCCAGTATTTCTGCTTCACGAACAATAAGAGCCTGACGTTTTGAGGAATTAGAATTCTGATGGATTCTAGTTCCCAAAATTTGCGAATGAGTTAATCGGCAGGGTCATGTTGATGGACTCCCATACAACTGTCAGAAGTCGAATGGACAGATACACCTGAATTACTTCCACTGAATATCCACCCGAATATTGATGGGAGGAGTACTAGTGATGTAGAAAGTTGGATCGGTGAAATATCTTAAATAACCTTCCAGTAATGTTCTCCTCCAATGAGAATCTCAATGGGCAGATTAGTTGGATCGGCCAGCAGGTGCTTCTTAAGTCTCATTAACGTGTCATCATTGGAAACGGTCAGGTGGTATGAAAAGGAGTGTGTACTCTCAAAAGCTGTCAAGAAGGTTGAGGAATTGTTCCATATTCCCTGTACATTGAAGCCAACACGTTTGCAGGCATCAGATGCCGAGTGTTTCATATGCATTTATCACAAGAGATTTATATTCGATTTCTTCAAGTCTGAGTTATTCAACCAATGATTTACTAGTGAAACTTGCCTGGCGTCCTCCGTCCAACACGCATCGAGTTAGTTTCTTCAATCTGGTTGGTCCCATGATCCATACTTGTACTGTCTGTGAGTAAAATCTGACGACGTGACACTGATTTTTCCAACTTGTGTGGAGGCTGGAGAAGCATCCGGTTCGACAGATTGATCAATACTGGGGCAGATTGATCGTTGATTTTTCTTGCTATGAGGACACGAAACCTTGCTTTTCTTGTGACAGTCTCTCACCCCGTGTCCTCGATTAAGGCATAAAAACAGCGGTTGGTCGCTTTGAGTTTTTCACTATCACACGTACTCGCTATTGTAGTGCTATCTTGTCCCCAGTGACCGCGCTGTTTAAAAAGTCGCAAAAAGGATCAATAACTCTCTTCTTTTGTGTGATTTTTCTAGACTTGGTATGTAAAGGAAATGTTGCTGTAGGGGGAGCAAGTCTTTCCATATTGAGAGTTCCACCTCAAATTTTTTCACTTCACCTCTTCTGAGAGGAAATCCATTAACTTGAGAACATCTTCTGAAATCTGTTTTTTTCTGGTGTGGATGATCCAACGCCTACAGATGTCAACAGGGAAAGTTCGAAGTATTTTCGGTGCAAGAACTCATCCATAGTCATTGCCATCCTCCCCTAGGGCTTGGAGAGCCTGAATAAGTCGGTTGCAATTGATAAATGTAATATTTAGTGTCTGATGAAACAAAATGAACGGGATTAATGCTCTCTAAATAATTAATATAAGTCTGTGTTGTGTGTGATGAGATCAATAGGCCAGCACGCACAATACTATTAAAATTGAAGAGTGCCTCCGACAACTCAGTGACCTAAGCGGAACTTGCGTCTGCTGGGGTAGGAGATAATGGGTGAATAATCAAACTTATTTACAGGGTCAGTGCATACGCACATTTAGTAAAACTAAACAACTATACAATTATGCTAAAATAAAAAATTGAAATAAATAAAAATTAAAACCTTTAGAATTAATACTTAAACCTAACTTACTCTAGACATCAAATGTAAGAAATAAATACAAGGGAAGGGTAGTATGGGATGTACAAGTAGTGAGGAGAAAAACGCACATTTGAAATAGCTATGACTCGTGCACTCAACGATACCAGTCGGATGAAAATCGAAGGCGTAAGGTCCCGAAATAATTCAAAATGTCGAGGCCGCGTGGATGAGGCATCGAGGCGAAGTGCGGTGCTGGCAGCAATGCTGATCACGGTGAGCACGTGCAAACGTGAGCGCGTCTGAGCCATGGGAAGGCGTGGGCGACGCTAAATGTTCATGATGATGAAAAAATAGAAAGAACTTATAAAAGAATTAATATGTTGCATAGTTCGGCCCGCGTTGAAGCGGGGCTTGAAGGAACGACACTCTCACTGCCCGAAGGTTTTATTCGGAGTGTGTGAAAAACCGGAAGGGCTTGCAAACGGTGGCGATGACTGCCCAGACTCACATTGGCCAGTTCAAAGGCTTGGTGCGAGTCTCTTACTATTTACCAATGAATACAAAGAAATACATATAATAATTAAAGACACAAGTTTCATATAATAATATTTCGTAAAAGAAATGAATATTAGTAAAAGACATGAATGAAAATATCTATTGCCAGTGCATTGCTTATTGCAAAAAGACTTATTGCGAGAACATTATAATACAGCGCTGCGCGTGTAATTGCTAGGAATTAAGGCTAGTTGTAAATGCGAGTTTTTGGAGGGCCGAAATGAAACGCTCCAGCCTGAATAATCAAAATTCGAGAAATCAAAATTCTCTTCGTGTCTTCATAGGTAAAAGAGCTCACAGAAATGCCGTCAAAGAGCGTTTTGGGTTCACCCACTGGCTATCTCCGTAGAAAAACATGTTTATCTATTGTGGAAAGGTGGGAATCATTATCCATCGATGACTCAAAATGTTCCCAGAAACGCATCCATGTTTTAACGTCACCTGAGAAAGGCTCTAGTTTTACTGGAGGGACTCTAATTGAAGATGTTATAACCGATGAAGCTGTAGCAGACGGTTGGTCTAGTGGCAGAGGCGGTTGAAGTAGACAGCATCTCGTCCAATAGCCGAGTGGCCGCGCGAATAGCACGTTTAGCACATTGCTCACATTGTAGCGAGGACAGTGACAGAGAAGCAAGAGAAGAGGAATGAGGAACGGACGGTAAAAGTCGAGAAAAGGAAGGAAAAAATAGATATTGTGGAATATATATAAAGGGAAAATTACGGGAGAAGAACGAGAAGTTACGTGTTGTCAATAGTTCGGATGCGAGGAGAGGAAGTTTGTTATTACGTCTACTGAGCGCAGAGGATGAGGTTATACTACGGGAGGTGCTAGACGGGAGTAAAGACATAAATATAGGTGAGAGACGCGCATGATGGCATATGGAGTTAATAAAGAGGAAAAGGAAGAGCGGATTATACAACAGATCAAAGAGGATCTAAAATGGGAGCTAGACGAGACAGTTAAGATAAAGGTACAGAAGCGATTTGGACGGAAGAGAGTTTTGTAGAGAAGTATACAATGGAGGTAGGCGCGGTAAATGCGACGAAAGAAAAGAGTATATTTTGGTTTCACATCAAACAGGGTTGATGATTATATAGAGCCGGTCCGGTTCTACAAATGTCAACGGTACGGCCATTTGGCGAAAAATTGTGAGGGTAAAGAGGGAATCTGTGGAGGACGGGGGTACAGCTTTGAAAAATGTACAGGGAAAGACAGGCTGCCAAAATCTGTGTACTGTGATCGAAAAGGGCGACACTGCGAAAGTTACAATTTGTGGAAAGTATATGCTGATGTAGGAAATTTAGCGAGAACAAACGCTTGATATTTATTAATGTACTGCAACTAAACATGCAAGAAAGTAAAGCGGGAACTTGTTAAATGTCGCACTGTGGGGACTATAATATGCGATTTCCGATGTGGGGGGATAAAATACTGAATGAAAGAGGAACATGTTGGAAAAGATAATAATGAGAAACAAATTGAGATAATGTAATATGTATGGAAAGGTAAAATTCAAAACATTAAATGGAAGCTGAATAATCGACATGACGATGTCAAGGAGAAGTTCGTGGAGGTGAAAGAATAGGGCGTGGAACGAAAAATAGAAAGTGACCATAGGTCAATGGCGTTTAGTATCGACAAGAGACACAAGCAAAGGGGAGGGCTGGAGTATGGCGCGGAAAAGTTTAACTACAGAAAAGTAGATTGGCAAAGGTATATAAAAGAGGACAAGAAAGATGAACTTCATATACCACACAAAGAGGAGATAGATAGAAGAGTAGATGGCTACAGTTTGATATAGTCCAGAGGGTGGAAAAATATTGTCGAAAGAAATGTGACGGATTTCGGGTAGGACAATGCTGGCGTGATAGAAAACTCAAGTAGTTAAAGTGCAGAATAAGTTATCTGAGGTGGAAGGGACAGAAAGAGCATAAACAGGAAGAACTGAGACGAAAGGGAGAAGGAGTATAAGAAGAAGAAATATAAGCATAAAGGAAAAGAACAAAGGAGAATTAGAGACGGTTTGTGGAAGAAATTATGAGGACAAATGTGTGAAAGATAACATATGTGATAGGGCGTGGCAAATTGAAGGGACGGAGTGTATGGACAGACGGGATTGACGGAAGGATGGAGAGTCACTGTGGAAACACTTAGGAAGGAGTAGTTAGTAGCGGAAGAGTGGGTCAAAATACAAGAAGTTGACTGTGACGACGTAACCGAGGTAGACGAATAGGTAAATGAAACATAAGTGAAGGGAATAATTATGAGACAGAAGAAAAATAAAAGTGGAGGATTTTATAACACCACAAACGAATTGGTGCAGCACATGCAGGGCAAGTATAAAGAAGACTTGATAAAATTGCATAAAGCATGCTATTCCTATGGGTATTACCCGAGTGTCTGGTAGGTGGGGTATTGCGAATGTTCCTGAAAGGACCAGATGGAGATAAATCGCAAAGCAAGTCATACAGGCTTATAAAGTTGCTGCTAGTAATGGGAAAGATTTGGGATAGTATTGAAGGGAACGAGGTACAGACAAAGCATACATCAGGTAACTTTAGTAAATGGCAGTATGGGTTTGTTAAAGGCAAATGGATGGAGGATGCAATCCAAGAAGTGCATCGAAGAGTGAAAAATCGCAAAACAAAATAAGTCCTATTCATATCGGTTGACTGTGGAGGAACGTTTGACAGTGTAGGCTGGGGAGACGTATTTGAATGTTTAAATAGAATACAACTTGGGACAAAGGTGATAAAACTAAGAAGGCCATACTTTCAAGACAGTAATGTATTATTGGAATTGAGACCTGATAAAATGAGTAGAGAAAAACCCAAAAAGAACCGTTCAAAAAAATGAGATGAATAAAAGAAAGCGTTTTGTGTTATGGAAAACGAATAGAGTAGGGATTATTGGAATGCGTGTGAAAAGGAATAGAGAACCAAGTATAAAATTAAAGGATTGGTGGTTGAAGATTATACGAGAATTTAAGTATTTGGGAATAATGTTGGATGAGAGGTTGACATTTGCTGCGCATATTGATTACATATATGAGCAGAAAAAGAAAATATATATTATAATTGATTAGGAGTAGGAATAGATAAATACACAATTAAGAAACGAGAAATAAGACAATTATATAAAGGGGTCTTGCAATCAATCGAAGGATACGTGGAAGCAGTTGATTGGAGAAAGTAAACCATAGCCATGTACAAAGAAAACTTCAGAGTGTACAAAGGGTTTATATGGTAGATAACTACAGAAGTACTTCGAGCGAAACCTTGCAGGTGCTTCTTAGGAAAATGTCAATAGATCTGGTGGCGCAGAAAATGGCGCTACGGTACAACGTGCAGCTAGGATAAAAAGTCGTATCAACCGTTCCATGGAGGAGAATCCTTTTGCTCGTCCTCGAGACTCGAGATGCAGGCCCGATGGCGTGGTGATGAGACAATACACGTATGCAGTTTGCGATGAAAGCAGCGTGTTGGGGGACACGGATTAAAATTTTCAACTGATGTATATACAACTTATCAATATCACTTGTGCGAGTGTGGTAATGTACCGCGAAGTGCACGAGTTCTCCATTTCTCCTTAGACAGCATGATGAGCGAGCAAATACTGTGCGTCGGTGTTCGACGCGCCCAGGAGTCGGCTAGCGAGAGCAAACGCCACCCAATTCCCGAAGAAAAAAAACCTGCGCCCCCAAACCGAGTACCTGGCACAAACTCTTCGAATTAGAACATTGTCTAAACAGGGAAAGGGCGAGAGAGGAAGCCAGCGCTCGCCTAACGTGTCTAAGAAATGTTAAATTTGAAAGAGTGACGCTTCTCGACGCATTCTAAGAAGCTGAATGAATATGAGAAAAACATAGAAAGGGCGAGAATTGCAACCGAACGATCGCCTAAAGGGAAACTAAAGAATGCGGTTCCAGTGCGTGGCTACCCTATGAAGAGTCAAGGAAAAAGCCGACGGGGCTGAGTTCTGAACACAAGGTTTTGATTTGACTGTACTGTTGCACATAATTGCACCTGTTATATGAGTGGTTCATTTTTGAGAACCGATTACAGCATTGTGTTTTATTTTAGACAAAATATTTTCAGTAGGATACGACGAAAACCATGTAATGCGTACATGTAGTCATTATTACGTTTATATTTCCAGCAGAGAGTGTAGTTTTAATCGCGGGCATGTCAAGTAATGTCGGTACCGAAATTAAGGTAGGTGTAGATACAGGGTTTTGAGATCGTATTGCATTGTTATTGAAATCAGTGCATTGCCAAGAAACTTCCATTTACATCTGGTTAACACACATTGAATAAATAAGTACAATTAGATATTTTATTGCTAACCATAATTATTCAAAATTTGTTTAAAGTAATTTATTGTAATCACACTTATGGCTAACCGTAAAATACAGTGTAGCGATTGAGAATATAGAAATCAAGCAAGTCACGCTGGCGCAACGTCGATCTGAGCGATCGCAATAAAACACGTAATTTACTAGCAATTACTACATTCATTTATCAACAAGTTATACCCCGAATTTAACACAGTTACTTTTATCAAGAACAAAAAAAACTTTGCAAAACCATTACCATACAATCAGAATTAACTAGCTCTTCTGCCATCACTGCCCATAGTTCACAGTTGGAATAAAGTTTAAAAGTTCAAAGCCTGGGCCTTCATCATTAATCATCAATTCACTTATCTTCTCGCCACTGCGCCAATCATCTACAGTTGGATGCAAACAGTTGTACGTGTTACCTCGTACGCTGAAAGATCGATCAGATGTTGTAGTGAGTGGAAGTGCCGACTCCCAGACGGCATTACAGCAGGTCCTCTGCAGTTCGGGTTGTCGCTCTAGCAGGTGACGTCATCACTTCCAGGAAAGCCCCGAAATGGCTCATTCGTTGTTTCCGGGATCCCTCTACTCATTCCATAACTGAACGACCGCGGTGTTTTCGGACAGAATGAAGAGGTCGTGAATCCTCTATGTCAACTCGGACAGGATGTTTGACAGTGTTGTAACAACACAACGTTCAACATTATAACATCCTAAGGTTCAAAATTTAAGAGCTGCTGCCTGACTCGATCTACGACTGAACGCGTCCTAATAATCATTGAAACGACTGTGGAATGAATCTTCAACAACAACAAAAGATTATCGAGTGACTGTCTGTCAGCGAAAAAAATCTCTGAACGACTCTACATAGACTCGAAAATAGACTCAGCATCTGAGCATCTGAGCGATCATAAAAAATGTGAGAATAACAGCAATGTGAACTTCTGACTGAGAATAACGTGCAATGGAGTAACGAAAATGTGAGCAGATGAGAACACGAACAAAAAATGATCTCGATTTTGATTTTTCTGTTCCTGAAATGACTTTTCTCCCACTATGTCGCCTACCATCTCCACCCGTGATCTGAAATTTTGAAGTCACATGACTAACTCTTCCAATGAAGTCAAAATCCCATCTTCGCGACGTCACTTGTCAGTGGTCAGTTTTGACTTGATTCCGTACGCGCAGGACCAACCCATGAGTTGCATTTTCACAGATTCTGGTTTTTTTGTGGGGGTTTAAGGGCTCGTCAACAACAAGGTGATTCTGGTTCTCAACGGCGTTTCTCTCAACCGTCATCTTCGAGCGGTTTGCACGAGGCGGTTTTTAACCTCAAAGACGTAAGGTTTGTTTACGTCGTACGGCTCTTTAAAATTTTCCATCCTGGAACATCTGGTGGCAAATACCCAAACGCTCGTCGCTGCGCTCTCCCTTACATCCCCGCGCTCTTTTGTACTTCTTTTAAAACCTTTTGTATTTTGGGTTACAGCATGTCTCGACTCGCACTGACGCGACCTCCTTCCCTTCTAAAGATACTTGAATTTCCGTTGCGCTGGTACTCTTCCTATGAACTGCGTGTTATTTTTCACAAGACAAATATGTTTCAACGACTTTTACTTGAATTTGTTATTGGAATGAGTAGACTCCTGACCCCTCCCAAACGGTCGAAAAACTTTCTCCCTTGCCCTTTGTCATCACTGCCCATGGTCGGGGCAACCGTTCGCTTAAAATAAATTTTGAACCGAAAATAATCTATTGAATTTGATTATTTATTGAAGATTAATCAAATCTTGCAATATGTGTATGTGTTAAGCAGCGTAGTTCTAAATTTGCGAATGGTGTGAATCCAAAGAGTATGTGTTTTTAGATGTGACATTTTAATATGTTACTTTTAAAAGGAGAACAGAGGAATGTATACATCTTATGTTTCTCGGTATCGTGAACATTCCACCCACTCGACCTCTACGCACTACTTGTAACCTTTCATCCGGTGACTCGGTATCTTTTCGCTGCGTGAGCTTACCTATCAGATGTACCCACTGCTTCTTTTGCTGGATGCACGTTGTGTGTAGTGTTTATATGTTGTGCAAATTATTTGATACTTGTGAAAGTTATTTTATATTATTACTAATCGTTTGAAGAATTAACTTGGTTACGTGTTCTTTTGAAACAACGTGTGATGAAAAATCATTTTGTTTATTTTTCGTGATTTTTTAAATTCTATAGCAGTGTCAATCGCTAAAAATAACATAATTGTAAATAATTTATTTTAACACTTACAGAATTCTTAGACTATATAGATAAGGAGCGTTACGAAATAAGAGAAAGTAAATAAAACAAACAGTATGACCTATTTAACCGAAATTAATTATGGAAAAAATTAATTTTTATTGATATAATTTTCCAATTTTAAATTGCAAAGAAATTAACTTCTTAGTTTTTAATTAAATTATTTAACAATTTTGTTGGTCTGCTTGCTTTGTTCTCGCGTTAATAATATGCTAATTATCTTTAATAGGATACCAGACGAGACGGAAAAGGTCGGACAGCAAATTTAAGAACAAATATACCAAATTCCAGAGTGAGTACAGTAAATTTCAGAACAATCTTATGACCTCGGAGCATGCGGCTGAATTAAATTTCGTTCGCGTGATCCTTCCATTGCCTCTATCGGTGTCCTGAGTGACTTCATCTGAGTGAAGTCCATTTTCATTCAATAAAAACGTTAATTTTTTTCGATCTAATAGTTCACGTTCTTGTATTCTGCAGGCATTCGTGGTCAATCTATCAAACCTAATAAATGCCAGCAATTTGTCGTAAATAAATTACAATCTCCACACGGAGCAACTCCGAGGCGATGCGATGGATACTACAGTATCATCAATTTGAGTTGTATATGGGTACGATTCCCGCAGTAATCATGACCTCACACAGAGAATACTGTGAAGTGATTAGAATATCCACAGTCTGGCCTTAGTCTTCAGAGAAGATAAAAATTAAATAGATATAAGTGTTTGTGTTCTTATGTAACGGAAAGAGAAGGTACACAACACAGCATAACGAAAATTCCACCTACAATGCCACAAATTTAATTTAACGTAAATGCTCAGTCTTCAATTAACATTGTCAGAAATTATGAAGCAAATAATTTTGTCACCCCTAATCCATCACTTCCCTGACTGTGAAGCCATTGTGTTAAGAACATTCAGATTAAGAAACCCAACAGAAAAGAAATATATGCACAACGATAAATATTTATTTATCGTATACAAGCACATTTTTGACACATGTCGCACTCGTACACATACAAATACAAGAAAAACATACAAAAGGATCTGTCATTTTCCGTTACTGAATATCACAATTATTAAAATTAAAATTATGGACAGTTTAGATCTAAATTATTTAAATAAGTTATTGCCTCTGATGTCATCTCTAAGAAATCCCTGAATTGACCTTTGTAGCGCCTGAGGTTAGATTTGTCCACAATGTGTTGGATCGTCAAGGCTCTCTAACACAACAGATGCCCCAAATATCTAGGGCATATCCCAAATAACCCTGCATAGGACACTTTCCTTCAATTCCCATTTAACAACGGCATCTGAGAAACTTAAGACAAGGATAAATATTCTTCAAAAATTGTACTCCACATGGGGCTCAACAGCTGTAGTCCTGAGAACAACTGCGCTGGGATTGGTCTACTCGACTGCCGAATTTTGCTCGTCAATGTGGCTAAATAGGTAATAGGTACTCCACTTACAAAGGTAATACATACCCAACTAAATCATGCTACGCGCTTCATAACAGATACCATCAAATCCACCCCGTGTTTTTGGCTCCCAGTCCTTGGCAATATTTCCCCTCCAAGACTCCGAAGACTCCACGTCTTGATCCGGACTATAATAAACTCTTGCAAAACCCTAACACACATGAAGACATTCCTAACCTCCCTAAAAGTAGACTCAGATCACGTAATCCTCCTCTGAAAGCAGTAAGTTTGATAAACTCCAGTTCAAACCTACAAGAACAATAGACTAAAGTGTGGCTGTCTTCGGTCCCTCCGGAATATCACCCTCTTACCTGCATAAGGAAACCTCCAGAAGGTTTCATCCTACCCCGGCACTTATGACAAAGAGCTAATAGAATTCGTACTGGACACAGCAAGTTCAATGACACCTTATTTAAATGGGGTAAGATAACGTCATTTAAGCGTGAGTGCGGTGCAGAAGCCCGGACAATCCGACAAAGATAAATAAAAATGTATTACAATAGGTAACTTACTAGTTTATTCAATAACATCGATAATTAAATTTATTATTGATATAAATTATGTTTTCATGGCAGATCGCGTGCAACTGGTAGAATACGCGTAGGATGAACATCTCTTGGAGTTCGCGTAAGTTGTACCTCTCGATTACTTATCATTGGAAGAGACTTCCAAGAGACTGGTAAGGTACTCGAGTATCCGTCGCGTCGCCTTAGAGTTGCTCCGTGTGAAAAGGTCCTTCCTGTCACTGGTATCATCGGGTAATACAAACTTCGTCCAGACACGTCTGTTCTCTCCCGTCTCTCTCCGGCGCTAACTATCCCTCACAATTTCTGAACAACGAACACGAAGCTCTCTGGTGTGGCAAGCACCCATGTTCTCCAAACTCACATTAGCGCAAGTTTCAATTGAACTCTTGTTCTATTCCACACACGACTTTTATCATTTGATTTGGCCTTTGACATCTCGCCTGTAACAATGTAATTTCGAGGTGCTCTTCAAAAACAGTTGAACTATTGTTTCCCCATTCCACTTCTCTTGTCCTCCTGTTTTAAAATTTCTCCTATTTCTGTTACGCAACCCTTCATAATTTTCTTTTTTTGTCAATCAGTGGTTCCACATTTTGCAAATTTATTATTTCTCTTTGTTTTATTTGTCTTAGGTGCCTTGCCCTTTCCTGCCCATACATTTGGAACTCTACCAGGTACATATTTGGATTGAACCACTCCTCCTTTCCATTCTATGTGTTACTTCCTTTATATGCTAATACGTGTCTCACTCTTTTTCCATCGCACATGACACATCTTCAAACGTTCGGGCAATCCCACGCTCGTCACCGATTGGCTTGAAACTCAGTTAAATTAACGTTACTCCCCAGTTCATTTTGCACATTATTCTTTCTTTCACTGTTCTGAGAAATGTGGCGGGACTTCTATTGATTCTCGTAAATATAAAGAACAGGCATCATTGGTTGATATAATATCCAAATCAAACTTCCTCATAAACACACCAGTCAAGATCATTAAATCAAGATCATTATTATCCGATGTTTCGGCTCAAATGAGTAGCCCTTCTCAAGAAATTAAAACCAAGATGTATGTCAGATCACTACAGATTTGTCGGAACACAACATAACCTAAGGTTCCGGCAAATCTGTAATGATCTGACATACCTCGGAGCCGAAACGTCGGAAATTTTTTAAATAAATTTCATTGGTAGTTTGGACATGAGGAAGTTTGATTCGTGATTCTCGTTAAAAATTTCTTACCATTCTATCAAATTACTATTGGAAAATTTTCCCGAGCAGTTTCAAAAACGTCCAATTTCGTAATTCACATCCTTTTCTTATTGAGAAAAATGAGTTAAGTTACAACAGTGTTTTATTTTCAAATGTTCTACACCGCTCCTTGGGCAAGTGCATTCGAAGAACATGCCATAAAGTTATTTTCTCTCTTTGTTTATAGTTTCTCTCACCGCTCGTGTCCGCTTCCAAAATTAGCTAAATTTTGTTAATTTATCGAAATATTATTTTCATTAAATAATTTACATTTATTTAAGTTAATTTAATTGTTTAAAATAATAATAATAATGATAATAAGCAACATGGGGTGTTCCTGCAGGTGTTGTGGCGTAATATTAGGCCTCAAGAGGCGCTTCTGGCAGGTGAATATGAGAGTGTTCTGTTGAAACTTCCGAAACACTGGTGGAAAGAGAAATGCAGGAGTGCTGAATGCTCGTTTCAGTTCGGGCAACGCAGGGTGTTCGGGAAAAGTGATGCGTTCCTGATCACTTGTTCCATACGATACGGTGTGAAGAAAACGAGAAGAGGGACTCAAGGATAGGATGCGAGATTGTCGTGGAGAAAACCCTTGAAAAATCCCTTGCTGAAACTTTTTGGAATCAAGTATTTCGACTTCGAGTAATAAATTAAAACTCTCGAATTCTCCTTTGCGGGTTTTGAGAATATAGGGAGGGGAGGAGAGGGGTGGTCGGTGTTTCAGAATTTTACTTGTTCAAATCTACCACATAAATTAGTTGCTACATGAAACAATATAATAGCAAATATAAGAGAACACTGGAAACATTGTTGCAAATTGTATGGTAGTATACGTGAAGGTGGTCCAGCACGTGGACCGCGACTCACGAATTCGGATAAATTTTTACATATTCGCACGCGTTCTGGAATGTGGAACGTTTGTGTGGGTGTCTATTGAGCTTTATCTCTGAGTCATACTTGAAACCACCTGCGGATACTTTTTTCTGCAAATTACTGTCTCACATTTAATTTTTTTATGGACAAAACCAGTTATGTGAGGGACGATGAGCATTTGACGATCGTCGCAGTCTGAGTTTTGGAAACGTAACACTAAATATAATCAGGCCAATGTGAAATCATTTGTTTTGTTTTTTTCAATAATTGGAAGATTGGAGACATTTAAGATAAAGATGCAGAGTTTTGATGAACCAATTCGAATTTTTAAATGAAAGAAGTATTTACATTAATTTGAGTTTATGACTCAAGTTATGGTGTTTATGAACTTCCACCACCCACGTTCCAATGTACTTTATTGAATTTAAATTGCGTTATTATTTATGTTTTTGAACAGGTACTGCAGCGTTTGAAGGTTCTCAGAGCCATCCACTGTCCCAGTCACAGCAACAGTCTCAAAGCGCTTCATCACATGCTATTTTTCATCCTCCTCCTTCAAGAAGACAACATTCAGCGCTTCGAGCCAAAGCTCTGGAAGGAGAGGGACCTTTTTCTAATCACTGCCGCAGTTTTGACACTCAGATTAAGGTGAATACTTTATTTTACTTTTGAACACATCATCAGAATTATTTGCTACTGTAGATAATTTGAAGAAAAAGTCGATATGCATTTTAGAATTCAATTCAAGATTACACAGTAACTTGCCATATATAGATATATAGAAAGGTTTCTTTATATACATAAAGAAAAACACCATTTATGATTTCATCAACAATACTTATTTACTATGTTACTAAGTAAATTTAAGTGTTAAAACTTTGGTAGGTTTAAACGTGTAAATATGTTTCAACAAATTCCTAATTTGGGTTTTTTAAGATCAATAGTATCTTTTTCTGGAATTACCCTTTTTCATACTAGAATCGATGGTAAAATCGAAAAGTGATGGTACATTCAAATATATATGGTGGGCGCTTCCCACAACAGGAACCACACTACCTCACCAAATTAGGACATATTACATATCACACATTGGTACTTCCACAGAAGCAGATGGAGATGAAATTTGTTCTTTTCTTCATTTAATACTTATGTAGAAATACGTTGGTATTTAATATATCATAGTCCGTGTAGGAGATATGACAGCAGACAGCTATCAGTAACAAAACTTCGAGTTCATCACTCACAATCCATACACTTGCAATTTTCATCACAAATGTCTCACACAAAAGCTATTAAAGTCTATATAGTTAGAGCATAGAAACTCATCTAAGTCACAGCAAACCCGAGATTCGAAAAACTTGACCTCCCTAAACCAGTAGCGGTTCCCAGGACCGGGGGAGGGTGTCTTGAGACCATGACGATTTGAACTCGATTCTGAAGTCAAATTAAGAAAAGCTATTTCGATCTTCCATAATTGGTCATTTGTTGATATATCAGGTGAGACTTTCTTTACGATCTCTGTCGACATTGTTCGAGATACGAACGAATGTGTATTTACTTCATGTAAATATTTTTCAGCGCTACAGCTGAATATAGCCTCTTCCTAGCGATTCATCCACTTCAAAAGTATTTTTGCAAAAGGTGAAGTTAAACAATGCTACTAAAATATAAGATTTTCTTGTAATTTCATTATTGAGTCGAAAAACAGAAAGAACCAAGAGATATAACGTAATTACGCGTTATAAATACGAACTCCCCGGTGTGTTCATCCTCTTATCCACCTGTGAATACTCGGATACAATGGGACTAGTGGACCTTCTCCAGGGCGGACCACCTTGAGTTCGAGCTCTCTCGGTCTTTACCAGTACGCTGGTCTTGGTGCGAAGCGAAACCATTTTGAAGACGGACTTCAAGCCTGGGCTGTGACTGCCAACTTGTAAGGCTTTTAGCGATGAGCCGCTTGCTCTTGCTTCATTCTTTCATCTAGACCTATGTCTTAGATTTTCTGTAACCATGCTTAGGGGCTAAACCCTCTATTTCTATGATTAAATTGCATGATTAATTATGACAAGTATTTCATTCATATCACTCCAAAATCCCTGTCAAATTGACCGGGATTTTGGAGTGATGTGAATGAAATACCATATTTTGAGGTCTCCCTCCCAAATAATGGCTGCAATTAAACCAACCATTCTGCGACGAAAGTATTCCGTAAGTTAAATATTAATTGTACTGAATGAACCCTTCCAAAAACTTTACCTATCTAAAATTGCGGTTTTTGTGTACCGGTT
>NNCF01137323.1:5408-42267 GCA_002313205.1 Laupala kohalensis
TCTCTCTCTTTCTCTCTTTTTCTCTCTCCCACTTTACTCTCTATCATTCGTACCATATTTATTCTTTCTATCTGTCATATTGTTTCTACGAATTTATAAAAAAAAATTTCTTTTTTATATCTATTAATTAATGGTTCGTTTGTATTTTAACGCCCTACTTTTTAATGATTTCAACATAAGCCGCTCTTTCCGGTCCATACAATTCCCACTCTCGGAATAGCTGGTCTATTGCCTCTTTTTCATTACATTAACATGTTCCATTTTTAATAATTTTGAATCTTTTCAAATATCTATTGATATTACCATTACCACATCCTTCTTGTCGGCTGAAACCATTTCCTGATTTCTTCCACAAACTTTGTCGGTGACAAATTTATACGTAGCTCTTTCTTCCTGCGATATTTCCCACCGAACTTGCTTTGCTTCCAGGAATAATTATGTTCATTCTTTTTCCATCCTTTTTCTTTTTTTCAACCTTTTTCCCATCCAACATCAATACTTGTCACCTAATTGTTGTTCCTAAGGTCCACTTCTAGTTACACAAATCAATTGCTAGCTTTCCCAGTAATACATAGTGTATCTGCAGATAGTGTTCTTCATTGTCTTGCCATCCGTATTAAGCACATCCTCTGCAATCTTTTAAGCGCTGTCGTGCTTTGATAGTTTTGAGCACTCCCGACCATGTCTCATAATTGTACATCATCATGGGTATAATCACCCCTTTATAAAGTTGTAAAAGTTCTTTTTCCCTACATTAAACTTTGTTAGTCCAATTCGTTGTAGCTGATAGGAGCCTTTAATCTTTCTCTTTATATATTGTAAATGTTTCGCGAAACACTGTCATCAAATACAACACCCATGTACATATGCTGATACACTACTTTAATTCGTTTTTCATTCATCTTCTCTCTTCCGAACCTGTAACGATCCGAATTCCATCCCAAATGTCTTTGCCAGTTTCATTCTGCACAATCGTGAAATGTTCTGTTTCCTCGCGTCTCAATACCCCGTTGCGACTCTCTACCCACTATAGTCACAATGTCATCGGCATACACAAAGATCTTCAGCCCCTTACTTTGTCCTTTTTCAATTAAACTATTTATCTCAATATACAATTAAAGAGAACCGCCATGAGACCCTTGTGGACACCCCTTGTTGTTCCGCTGCATAATGTTTTCATGTTCTATTTCTAGGAATTTCCATCTACATGTGAAGTACTCCATTATTAAATAGTACGTATATGGGTATATATTATTCTCTTTCAACTTTTCAGATATTACCTTCCAGTGAACATTGTAGAAGGCAATTTTAATATCTAGAAATATTGCTCCCCCCAGGGGACTTACATCTAGTAAGTATGTGTTTGGCAAACGCGGGGCCCCGAGCTGAGTATGGCATTACATCCACTTGTCCTTCCTTTCTCTTTCCTGACCTTCCTTGGTCACCTCTTATTCTTTTCGATCCCGACGCAACAGTATCTTTCATATTCCTCTTTCTTCTTTATTTTTAAGTGAGATGTTGATATTTGAGATGTTGTAAATTAAATTTTTAGTTGTAATTCAGGAGGGTTTATAGTGGGTATGGTTGCGTTATTCGGAGAGTCCCACACGCGGGGAGAGTCATTTTGACTCTTCCTAGTGCGTAACTGCAAAACCCTACAAAAAATGAATTATGCTAAACACACCTTCTTTTCTATTGTCTATGTACGTTCTCAATTTATAAAGTGCATCTGATGTTGAGCGAACTTTCCGGAACCCATACTGTGCATCATTTAGCAAATTTCTGGTCTTTATTTCCTCTAATCTAATAACACCATGTTTTCTAATAACTTTCCATAACTAAAAGTTATGAGCCTATAGAAAACTGATGGGTTTACAAGAATTCAAACAATTCCCATCCTTAGGGTCCCTGTCCTTCCCTTGTAGTAAAACACAAAGTTTAGCTATTTTCCGTTGCTGTGGATTTGTTTTGGGCTTTACGGATCTAAATTGCTATGGAAATGTAGCAGTAGCTATACTCTATATTTCAAACAACTTTAATATATTATCTGCATTTTTGTTGCATGATTTCTTAATCTTGCTACTAATTAAATTTTACCCATTTTTAATTGACTCACATTAATACTCAATTCTTCTTTAGTTATCTCTAGTCCTTAGTTTACGACCTGCCACCTTTACCACCTGCTTTTCACATTCATAATTCTGCTCGTCCTGTGGTAATATCCCGAACTTCTCCCTTGTATCCTGCCAGTTCTCTGACATTTCCCCATCCACAGGAATTGTGCTCCAAACTCCCTTACTACTAATCCTTTCCCCCACAATAAGTTAAGGCATATATTTTTTTCATATTCTACTATATAAAAACTCGTTCCATATCACCATTTTACACTCCTGTACTTTTTCAAGGTCGTTCGTACAATTTTATCCCCTTTCTGTGTCTACTGTAACATTTCGTGGCCGTTGTTCCTTTTGTAATTTTCTTCTAGCCTTAACTCGTGCATGTTTCAGCAATGTCACATCCTTTGACCACCATGACTGTCCTGTCCTCGCATTCCTCGCATTCCTGACCTTCGAAGGTGCACGCTTATGCGCTGTCTTCAGAACCCAAAATTGCAATGTATCTACATAGTTTTCCACTTCTTCTTCCTCATCCATGTCAATAAAATTAATTTTTCTCTCATTTCTGTCAGTTTTCCACTGGTTATATCCCATGTCGCTTGTATTCCTGACAAATTTACCCCAATTTTTGAATTTGATCCTTTGTGGTCAGATGTCATCCTGTCTGTGACTCTCCAATCATGTAATTTGCTATCCATATGTCTCGTCAACGTAAGATCAATTATGAACTATCCTCTTTCCCCGTCAGATGTAACTTTTCCATACTTATTTTCAATTTTCAAACTCTTGTTTCAGTATTAAATTCCCCGACCATTTCCCATTGCCGTTCTCAACTCTTTATCTCCCCAAAGTGATGACCTACCATTACCATCAAGACATAGAACTATTCTTTCGTTTCCACATGAATGCAGAATTTTCTAGTAGCCTCATCTCCTTTCTGCAACTTTTATTTCCCACTTCTTAAAAATGTCAGTGAATTAAATTTTGTATATACCTTTAACCATTACAATTAGAACACCCACATCTTTATTGTAACAACGATGTAACGTGATATCTTGTGTAACAGGATGGTGACGTCATCGAGTTGTGCCAAGTCAGCGACATCCGTTCGGGAGGGCTGCCAAAGGTGAGTTGGTTGACTATAGGGTCAGATTTATTGAAAGTCAAGAAATTGTGAGTCACTTTCACCATCAGTCGTAATTGACGTATTATACCTGTTAGTATTTCGTGGTTCAAGGCAGTCAGTCCAGTATGTCATGAGATAGAAATTGACATAACGTGGTCATCTAACAAACTCATCTAGAGCGTAGAAAATTTGTGAATGTAGCTTAGATAAACGAGGGACGAAAGAAACGCCCACCATTCTTCAAATGTTCCCAAAAACCCTTGAGGATCTGATAAATGATTTATTTTTGTATTCCATCTCATTAATATCGTAATGCAGTTTGAAATTTAAACTCCTTAACTGCTCTGAGGGTTTATCAATTTCTTCTCTCAATACTAAGTGATTCACGGAGAGCAGCGTTATGGAGTGACAGCTATCCAGTTCGAGCTGATCATTCTAAATTTTGTGAACAGCGACGAGAACATGTAGTTCACTGTTTTGCCGCACGTGGTGCGACAGTCAGTAGAGTGTGTTTGCATATCGTTCACGCTTCTTAACTTATTCGTTATGTTGATGACGCTAACCGCGTAACGCAGATGGAAAGAACTATTGTAATCAATGCATTTTTCATAGCGTACGTTCGGCTCAAATCATACTAAGAATTGGAAAACCAAATAAATTATTTCATGGAAGCGTACACAATTAAACTGTACTGTGGGTACACCAGAACGTGCTCATACATCACACACACAACCAACAAATTTCTCGTATACCCTCTCAGATATCTACATAACCACAAATCCAGACCTGGGTCCGCCATGACCACTGTTACTAGCGTTCCACTAACACCATACTAAAACAGAGACGTAAAGAACTATTCTCGGAGAGTTAGCCTACCACTGACTTCTGAGCTTGGGCTGAAGTAACTTAGATGTGGATAGCGTATAAGATACCCAGGTACGCTATGCAAAACCTTCCTAGTGTGTGTAACAAACTGTGTGATAACTCTGATTTGAATACCTGGAGTATAAGGTGACGTAGCAGTACGGGGTCATTCCGTTTGAATAAAGTGTCCAAACTTCACAATATCAGATTTTTAAAAATTTTAGTAGAATTTTTTATAAAACAGTCGTGAGATAGATTGAGAAAAAATTAAAAAATTAAAACTCCTTTGGAATTCAAACTATATATTTTTACATAAACTGCCCCAAAACCAGTTCTACACAAAATATATGATTTGCTCTGGAGGCTCCTGGTTGAGGCAGAGAGCAACGAGAGGAGCTATTTTACAGTTTGTTTCATGATCTTTCCTATAGTATATACATAATAACAATATATTTGCAGAGTTTTGCAAAAATAGAG
Organism: Laupala kohalensis; assembly: GCA_002313205.1. Lineage (NCBI taxonomy): Eukaryota > Metazoa > Arthropoda > Insecta > Orthoptera > Trigonidiidae > Laupala > Laupala kohalensis. The sequence goes on from NNCF01137323.1 coordinate 9,993, forward strand.
AAAAAGGGAAGAGCTGCGCCTAGTACAAGGCAGAAAACTACATTCATGTATATTTTTAACGCAACCAATATTCTTCCCATTTTCAATTTTTACCAGATTTAAAAAGATGTTCTAACTATTCCTGATTCGAAAATCTTAAAAAATATCTTTTGAAAAAGTAAAAAAAATATCTTCGTTCTTGACCTATGCCATGTAGCACCGTAAGGAAACTGAAATGAGCTCCCCGCAGGGGGTTCAGTTTCGACTGAGTATGGGTTTGGCGAACTCACGCCCCTAAACTAAGGACTGGTACTGCACCACCAATCCTCGGATACCGTAAGCTTTGGGCATACTTCAGCGACCACCATTAGCGCGATGGCGGAAAGTTGTCTGATGCAAAGAGCGGAGATCTTGACTTCATCGGCCGGGTCACGAGGAAGCATTAAACCTCTATAAAAAAACCTCAAATTCAAGGTGAGTTACGCGCCGATGAGGTGAATGGGTGTTGAGAATAAACACTCGCTGGCGGACAACCTCTGGGGCAACTGCCGGACCTCAGTTGTGTAAGGCTTAGTGGCGTGATGCCGGGGCTCCACGTCGCTGGACGTATGTTCCTCTGAACTCGTGGTACAAAATCTCAGAAGTTTTGATTCTCACCTTGCGAATCGGTGGACTGCAAGGTGTGTTACTCACCGAAACATCTGCGAAGTGGCAGAAGTTTCACAGCCCCTCCCCGCTTGAGAAGAAAATACGACAAAGAAATAGAACATTATACACGATAATGTTTTTTATATTAATAACAAGAAAGGAAGGAACTTTAGAAAAAGTTTCGCCCTTGTACATAAAGCGCTAGAAGGAATTTATAGTACATTGCAAGCAATAAAATATTGAGAAATGGTTCTATGTTATTGGAAACGAAGTCTAACAAACAGGCATTGACCCTCCTAAACTGTAAACAGCTGGGAGGGTTCCCTGTCAAGTGCGAACTCCATGCTGCACTTAATCGCAGCAAGGGAGTAGTAACTTGCAGGGACATAATGGATATGTCAACAAAATGGGAGGCTGACTACGTGGTTGATGTCAGTCAAATCATCAGGAAGGTTAATGGTGTTCTGCTGAAGACTTCCTTCCTTGTGACATATGCTTCATTGTGGAACTTTCTACATTGTGACATTTGACTGTCCTAAATTACAGGTTCGAGATAAAAGTTTTATCATCATTGATTGGTATCTAGATTGACTCTTCACCAATACGGGCATTGAAGTCCCATGATAATCAACACTGCTGTCGGATATTTAGATGAAATATCATTTATTATTGAGTCTAATTCAAAAAAAAAATCATTGTGGTAATTGGATACCCGTAAATGCCTGTGGATAAACTGTCATAAACTGTGTAGTTTCGCTGACTTATGAGACAGCTCCTAAGAAAGTTATTGAAAAAGATTTACATAGGTGTTTGATGGTGTAAAAGTGTGTTCAGCAGAAGACGAACTTAATTTGAGTGCAATGGAAACGTTTGGAGCAAATAGTTCCAATGAGGACGTAACAGTGAGTGAGATACTTTTTGCTCAAACATTTTAGAAATGGTTGTGTATTGTATAATGAACTGTTCTTCGAAGTCGTTGTTTTTGAATCAGTTGTGTTTTAGAAATGTAAATACAGAGTTCACAGAAGATTGCGGAATAAAATTCTAGTTAATAATGTGAAAAAGACTGAAATATTAGAGATTTCGTCCATCGTTTGTATGGCATATGAGATTAAAAAATGTACATCGTTTTGAGATATACTTTTTAGAACAAATATTGTGTTATATATTATTCGAAAGTCGCAATACAATAGGAGTGCGTTGTGAAATTTGTGGAGAAAAAAATAGTCTCTGAAATATAAGCAATAAAAACACTGAAAAAGTTCATCGAGGACTCCAAAGTCTAATGATTTATGTTGATATTTCCAAACATTCTGAGAGGAATGGCCCCAGATATGGTACAAAGATTAGGGTATACGTTACAATTGATACTGTAGTATATGGTAGAAATAAGTTGATGCAATTCGTACAAAAAAAGGACAATATTGTTGGAAATAGGGAGAAAAACGGCCCCATGAAATTGCACGGAGTCGTATATATAAAGTAATTCTTGTTCCTGTATGGAGCAAAGAAACCCACTATATGTAGTTAACATTAGGACTCAAATATTACACAAAATATTAATCGATAAAGGAAAACAGCGTCCCAAATTTGAATTAAGTAGAACAATATAACTGAGAAAAAGAATCCTTTGTGCGAGAACAATTAGGGTAATGCAGCCCAAATTTTGTGGACAGTTTTAAAGACTTTCCTGGCACGCTTGTATCAAGTTTGGTATAGGTTGTGCGTAAGGGGCCTAAGTTATAGGCGAAGAACACGTGGAAGGGAAAAGTGAGATGGGGTAAGTTGTAAAGAGCTCAGTTTAAACAGCTAGTTTAGAAATATTTGAAACGATTTCGAAAAAATAATAAATTTAAAAGGAGAATATACTAATTTTTAACAGTAATGTCTCCAAAATGGATAGGAACCTAAAAACTCCAAAGGACGTGGGAAAGTTCCTGTAGCAGACCAATGTCATTGAAAGAACTATGGGGCAATCGCCAATATTTACTGGGAATTTAAGTGACGTCCCGTCATGAAGATGAATCACCGGAATTAGAAAGGAAGGTGAGGCGACGGAAGAAGGGGAAGATAAAAGAGCAGATTGAGGAAGTGGAAAGTAAAGGGCTGAATATTAATAAGATACATAATCAAGTAAATATGTTGCAATAAATAATTGAGGTGGATTCATTTGGAAGACTGAAAGGAAGTCTATAAGGTTTAATTCAGGTAACGGAGAAAGTGCAAAACATAATAGCAAAGCAAACGGGATTTCGTGGTTGTGTTAGATAAACGAGGAAATGATATTAAAGAATGTGTGCGGAGTAGTATGTGTGAACATGGACTAGATGAGTAAGAGAGAGTACAAAAAAGTGTAGAGATGGTTGTTGGGAAGAATTTGGATGCATTTGGGAGAAGCCTAAAAGATGAGATAAATTTAGTTGGTAGATGCGAAGATCGGTTGTATTCGGCATTGCTAAAGACTAAGAGTAGACAGGAGCGAATGCAAGGGGAGGTGATTGTGTTAAAACAGAAATGTCGAGAAAAAGGGAAAGTACAAGATATATTGCAAAATACAATGCGGGATGAGAAAGCTAATATAAAAATAATGAATTCAAGGGATACTATGGCAAACGAGACAGTAGTGGTACTGCCAGATAAGGATGAAAAGGAAAAGATGCGCGATTATTGAGAAGTAAGGCGGATGTTGATATACGGGAGGTTGGAAGAATGCGACAGCGATAGAGAGCCCATGCGGTTGAGAATAATACTGCAGTGAAAGAGTTTATGGAGGAAATTGCATTTAAAAATTTAAATACAAAAGAGGAGAGGATGAAATTTTGTGCAACGACACGGGTAATATATCGAAGTAACGTGCAGCAGCGAACGGAAGAACTATGGATATTGAAAATGGATGTTAATTATTATAAAAGGTTTTTGAAGCAATAGCGACTATACATGGATATTTATAGTTTGAGGATAGACGAGGATACTGAGCCATTACGCTGCTACAAGTGTCATCGCTTTGGAAATTTGGAAAAGCTATGCAAGGAGCGTAATGAAATTTGTGGTCACTGTGATGAAAGTCATAATTTCAAGGGGTGTTTAAGGAAAATGGAACAAATAGTTTGAGTGAATTGTAAGCCAAAAGAGTAATCATAGCCCACTAAGTAAAGATTGCTCGGAATATAAAAACACACGGAGGATTATGAAAAATATTCGTTATGATTAGAGTTATGCAGCAAAATTTGCAACGGTGGAAAGTATCGAGTATGGAAATAGGGGAATATACAAGGGTAAAAAATACAAACAGGATGCATTCAGGAGACATACAATTTCGGAGGGAAATTACGGCATATACCTTTGGCGTTCCGTGTAATAGCTGCTTATAAACTATGGAGTGCAATAATAGTTAATGATCCACAATCGAACATGATGGTGCTAAATCAGTACTTGACAACCCCTCAGGGGACTTACAACAAGTACGTGTTTGGCGAACACGGGGCCCAGAGCTGAGTCTGGCATTGCTTCCACTTGTGCTAGGTTCCTTCCTTTTTTCTTTTCTGCCCTTCCTTTGGTCACCTCTTGTTCTTTTCGATCCCGACGCTATTAGAGCTAGGGTTTCTTTCATTTTCCTCATTTTTTGTAAAGTTTTGAGGTATGTTTTGTTATATTATAATTCAGGAGGGTTTTTAGTGTTGAGTTTAGTATGGTTGAGTTATTCGACGAGTCCCACTGGAAGGTAGAAGATTTGAATGGTTGCGACAACCATCCTATCTGGTTGTCCTTGCAGGAACGTGCGACTGTTCCAGAATGCGTCCAGAGGGTCGACCATCTGACCCAGGTGATTCATCACGCCGCTGAACAATCCATTTCGAAAGCATGTTTCCGCGAAGACCTCACGATCCCTGGTGAAACGACGCATGTCGGTCCGCCATTCGGATGAGGCGAAGAACCTTGACGGAAATTTAAGAGCAGTTCATCTTCGGAAAATGTCGCCACATATCGGACTGCTAGAGCAAAAGCGCGCAGAACCAAAGAATCCAGATCCACCTCCTGGAAAGATTTTCTAAGCACCATTAAGAGAACAACATCGTCCACTAAAGTATGGGAGTCAATCCGAAAGAAATCTGGCAGATATTCTCGAGCCCCAATATCCGGACTCAATTATCAGGATCAGGTTCTCACCAACAACACAGAAATGGCAAAAGTGATGGTTAAATACTTTGATGATTTAGCATCTACAGCAAACTGCGATCCTGAATTCGCGAAGAAATGGAAAATAGCAGAGAGCACCTCCTTTGACTTCCGTTCCACCAACTGGGAACCCTACAAATCTTCCTTTTCATGTGGGAACTTGAGTCAGCTCTAGGGACAGTTCACGACACTGCTCCTGACCCTGATTCCATTCACTATGAAATGCTCAGAAAACTCAGTCTAGAATCGAAAGAATATATTCTAGATATCACTTATCTTTCATGGTCCGAGGGAGTATTCCCTAATTCGTGGAAGGAAGCAACACTAATAAAACTCGGAAAGGACTAGGGAGCCATCAGTAGTTGTCGAAGCATCGCCTTGCCGAGTTGCGTTGGTAAAACTCTGGAGAGAATTATCTACCGACGTCTCGTCTGGTATCTTGAATCGCATAACCTGCTGAGTCGATCTGTGGTTTCAGGAAGTTCTATTCGACCGTGGACAACTTCTGGAAAAACCAATTCAAGATACCCTCGTCCGAAGACATATCGTCGGAATATTCTTTGACATCGAGAAGGTTTATGATACTACATGGCGTCATGGCATTTTAAAACAACTCGGTGCCTGGGGATTTAGAGGACGTCTTCCTCAGATGCTACTGTTATCTTCTGATCAGCGTTCCTTCCGCTACAGAATTGGAAGAGGTGCCTCGGATCTCCTTCTTCAAGAGAACGGTGTTCCTCAGGGCTCAGTCTTGAGTGTGACCTTATTTGCAGTGGCCATAAACAGCATAACGTCTGCTGTAAAGAATCTTATTTTACACTCTTTTTGTTGATGTATTTGCTATATATTGCTCATCGTAGAGTGTAACAAGTGCGGAGAGACAAATCTAACTCGTCCTCAATAGATTGTACAAATGGTCAAAGATGACTGGCTTTCGATTTTCTGCTGTGAAAACACGCTGTGTTCTTTCCAGTACGAGACCAAGCCTCCTACCTGAACCTCACCTCACCCTGGGAGACAACGTTCTAACATTCTATTCTAGGTAAAATTATTAGGTCTCATCTTTGATCAGAGACTTAATTGGATTGAACATCTTACAGACCTAAGAGCGAGAACATTAAAGTCTCTGAATCTACTGAAGTGTCTGGGTAGCAGGGATTCCTTGCTCCAGTTTTATCGAGCATTCATTAGACCTCGGCTCGATTATGGTTGCATTGTATATAGCTCTGCTCGTGCAATCTATTTAAAGAAGTTGGATAGTGTCCACCATGCAGGAATCCGACTAGTCACGGGAACCTACCGTACTAGTCTCATTCCGAGTTTGTACGCAGAGAGTGGCGAACCATCTCTTTACATCCGGCGGAACTACACATATAACGACACTTTTCCCATGTGCTTAGTTTACCCGATAATCTGATACACAACGCAGTATTTCATTCTTACACTTCTTCCAACCGTTTCTGCAACAACAGACTGAGAGCAACCAAACCATTTGGATATCGTTCCAAACAAATTTTGGAAACCTTGAATATACGCACATCTAATGTCTTAAATCAAGGTTTCAGTAAGAATCCTTCTTGGACTTTGCACAAGCCGAATATTAATTTCGATCTTTTGCATCGTAACAAGAACACTCCAACCGTAATGTTGAGGATATACTTTCACAAAATCCTCGACAAACACCTGGTCTATATTCCTGTGATTAGTGACGGGTCGAAGCAGACCGATGGTGTCGGCTACTCCGTGGTGTTCCCCCCGTAAGACCTGTGGCCATCGTCTTGGCGACTTGTACAGCGTTTTCACTGCTGAATGCTACGTCATATTGAGAGCACTGGGATCAAAAAAGTGCTCCCGCGGATCAAATTTCCTGTTTTTCTCTGATTCTCTGAGTTCACTTAAAGTAATTCAGGCAATGTATCCAGCTGATAAGATGATCCAGAACATCTAGGATGTACTCTTCACCCTCCAAAGTTACGGAAAGAACATAAGGTTTTGCTGAGTTCCCGGACACGTAGGAATCAGAGGAAATAAGGAAGCAGACGTTTCCGCGAAGGCGGCATGGCTCAAGAATCGCGCGGATTTCTTTACTATTCCAAAACGGGATGTCCTAAATTCCATCAAGACAATGATTCTGAGTGAATGGAACAATGAGTGGTTGGCTGTTGAAGTGAAATAGCTCCGACTTATCAAATCCTCTATTAAGTCATGGAGCAGTTTCTGTAGGTAAGCCAGGCGCGAGGAAGTCTTGCTGACCTGCCTGCGCATAGGACATTGTCCTTACTCATCGGTATCTCTTGCTACTTGATGAACCCGTTTATGAGTGTAGCTCTTCTCTGACAGTGCGTCTCCTACTAACTGCGCTAAAAGAACTAAAAGGACCGCATCATTCGGGAATCGTTCTATATAATTCCCTGCCCAAGAATATAAAAGACATTATGAAATTGAATATCTTCAAATCCGCGGTTAAAAACTACCTCCTGCAACAGTGCTTCTACACTGTAAAAGAATTTATTGATTTTAATAAAAGTTAAATCCGTCTTGTACTTTATCACGCCATTGCTGTATCACTTTTTAAATAACTTATAACAATTTCAAAAACTATTTTATTGCATGATTGTGTTGCCGTATGGCTCATTAATTTAGTTTTATGTGTACTCAACTTTGATACGGTTGTGTACATTAATTCTGTAGCCCCATCCTGTCCCGGGTTTTTCTCCGTTTTTCCTTCGGGTAGAGGCGGATTTATTATACAGGTTCTCTAGGCTTTGTCTAGGGGCGTGTTTATTGTAACAATAAATCGTGAATTGTGTTTTTTCAATTTTTATGATTTTTAAACACTATACTCTGCTTAATTATAGTTATACAAATTATAGTTCGATAATAATTTGTACATGTAAAATAAATCTCTTGTGTTACATTACAAACATGTTGACATTATATATGTATTATAACTCGCAGCTAACTTTTTATCTTATCTAGGAATTTTTGCTGAATTTTTTGAATCCGCCTCTGCCTTAGGGCCCTTGATTGGAATTGATGGGATGGTCCCTTGCTTGCTTCCGGAGAGTAAATTAGTTTATTTTTCCTCCACGTGGTCATACGCAGTTTGTACTGTTTTTTGACAATAAATTTATTATAAAACTGATTGCATAAAATTTACCGAAATACGGAGACAAATTGGTCTGGCTGAAGATTTACCAACAATTCTGGGAAATAAAATGTTAATAAATTATTGAATTTTATAAGCATATCGGGGATTCTCCCGCAAGTTCTCGGGAGGGTTTAAATTTGCATTCTTCATTCCTCTTCCGTTTCTCCTATTATTGTATTGTTATTTTTTGTAGTTTGAAAATTATAATTTTCAGAATTTATTTAATTTTTGATGTAGTGTTTTGGGCAACTCTTTCCTTTCCATTTCTCTCATCTTTGTATTTAGATATTTGTTGAATTTAGGAGGGTATTTTTAGTGGAAATGGTCGAGATATTCGGCGAGTCCCACACACGGGGAAGAGTCAGTACGGCTCTTCCCTATGGTCCGAAACTGCAGTTTTCCCCCACCTGCATGGGCTGTAATGACCTTGACGTAGACGAGCCCTAAAACCCCAAGAAAAAAAGATTGTTAAATGACTCTTTTCCCAGTTCTCTATCCCAATCAAATCTTCCACAGCAATTGATATGTTTAGGATAGAACCAATTTTGGGTGTTTTGTTTAATGTTTATATAGCTGTAAATTCCAAACTGGTTAAAGTATTACAATAATATTAGTATTATTCTTAAGCTATATGATGGCTATCTACATACGAATTATTAGTTTAATTTGAATGTTCATATGAAAAATCTGTTTCCATTGTGATGATTTGTTTTGAAATTTCTCTAAGAAATTTCGAAACGATTTAGCTCGTGCTTATATCGCTAAGAAACGGCAGGCCTGGACCTGCTCGGTAGTTAATTCATAGTCACTACTTAGTTCTGCCCTCCGAGAAGGTATTAGTGAATACTTTTACGTCATTTTGTAGTTCTTAATATTGCTTACGTGTGATATTTTGTCATATTCAGGAGCAGAATACGAAGTTGTTGAATCAGCTGGTCAAGCTACATGGGGACACCTTAGAAGAGAAGTCTCTCACTATATGCAGTGGTCATAACTATATAAATATCAATTACCAACACGTGGTGTGTCCAGACGCCGAAACCGCAAAGGTATTTTCATTTAAGCTCACTTACCATTACATAATTAGCAGGAACGGGAATTAAGTGTAGTATTTTGACGGAAATAAAAATTAATTTTGTATTATATTTGTTGTCTTGGAAGTTATTTTAATTGAAATATCTCTGGAAAATTTAAATAAAATATTTAAAAATATGCATGACTGATGAAAAATATTTTGATTTTTGAAGAAGTTATGATGCAAATTATTTTCTATAATTCTGTAAGTGTTATTTGTTTGTATTTACCTACAGTTTTACGCATGAAATATTTGTGTTAATTACTGTAAGAAGAAATATGCCCTTCATAAGGATACGACCAAGTCACTGAAACTGAACTTGAGAGGAACTATTGAAGTTTACTGGGACGATTCTGGTATAAAATGATCTCAAATTATTTTTAATTTAGTGATCCGTTTCTTTAGTGACATGTCCATGTTCACCTGTCATTTATAACTATTCAGCCCCTCTGGTGACTCAGGTAGTGGCGTTCTTGCTCTTCACCAAGTCATCCGGGGTTCCATTCCCGGTGAGGCCAGAAAAATTTGCAGATTTTCACATAAAAGTCCCAGTTCACACATCTGTGACAGTTGAAAAGGGAACCCTCCTCCTTCTGTCCATCTCCTACTGCTCCTAGTATCAATAACTCTTACCGTAACTAACTAATCCTACTAACCCCTCCAGGTGGGCCAAGTTGTGGATAAACTCAGCTAACCGGCCCACCACTAACAATAACCCTACCACCCACCTCCTACATCACCCATGTAGATAATCTTCAATAGCACGCGACATTTACCATTTACAAACACTACAATAGAATGGAATAACTATTCATAAATATTTTACTTTACTTAATTGCTTCGAGCAATCGCAATTCCTAAAATTCATATTCCTTCTCAAAAATACTTGATTTTGTGATGAGTTCTACAAAACCTATCTCTAAAACTAAATATGTTAGTTTGTTTTCTCTCTCAAAATTATATGAAGAATAAATATCTCTGTGTTATTATATTTGGCAACTCAATGACAATTTCCTATGCACACACTATAAAAGTGATTATCGGACTTATTACTGACACTTGTGGTACACCGTCAATGCAGAATGGGTGAACTCGTGTTATAAATTGTACTTTCTCCCGTAAAATAACTGAAGATGTTTTAAGAAAATCCTATCTCCCATCCACAATTAATACAGCATAATTTCATAGTCGACATTCTCAAAAGCTTCAGTGATTTCTATACGAAAGTGGAGTGTATATCATCATTGGCTTGATTTATAGCCTGTATTTGAATGAGTATTAAGATAATTAGTTTTACTCACAAATGTTTTCAGTTAAATTGAAAGGGTATGCATGGAAAACTTACCGGAAGTCTTGTATTAAATATTGCGATTCGGAGAATTTAATTAATTTGTGTTTCGCAGACATGGAAAGAAGGTTTGCGAGCCATAACGCACAACAATAAGATCAATAACGTGTGCGTACGGACAAACCTCATGAAACAGTAAGTATTTTGATTTTTTATTCGTTTAGGCATAGTAAATCATCGTAACAGTACTGAAGATTACCGGCAGCGGTCGCTTAGTGGTAGTATTTTCGCTCTCTTTGTATTGCTGAGTTGAGGAACGCGTTCTCGATTCCCCCGCTTGGTCGAACGGAATTAGGTTCTCAGCTGAGGTTTTCGTTATGAGGAGATTCCCTTAAGGAAGTACTTGAGTGTGGGTATTTTCCAATTCTGGAGTTCACAAACATAAAGAAGTCTCTAATCTCTTGGAGATCACCTCAGCGGTCTGTGCGTCGCGCAAGTTGAGTGCCAATGGTAGACTGGACCCAGAGGCGAACGGGGTGGCGCAGTTAGATAGCGCATCAGCGCGCTAAGCTGAAAGTCCCATGTTCGAATCTCTGTTCCGTCTCCCATTTTCTTTTAACATAACATAATCTAACGTAACTTACTTTCCGAACAACTCTCGTTTTATATACCACTAAGAATTTCGAGTATCTTAGTTTTATGGTTTCTTTACTACCCGATAAATGTCAATTTTGGTAATTACGTAATGCTTCTCTTTCACAGTTGGATGCGGTTAAGCTTCTTGTTGAACCCCAAAGGAAAAGTCCCCGTCAAAGTCATTGCCAAGACGTTTGCTTCAGGAAAGACTGAGAAGTTGGTGTACCAGAGCTTATCCGATCTTGGATTACCGAATGAGAAGGTAATGATATGCGATTCATTACTCATATTCTTATTTTTTGTCTTAACTCCATTTGTAATATTGTTGAAGGGTCGGGAGTGGATGAGGAGAGAATACCGTAGTGCTTTTTTGCTGGAGCAATTCTAGGGTTATCCCCTCAGAAGGCTCAGGGCTAGCATGCTTCCTCGACACAGTCGCTCCGGGTTCACTGTCAGGCGAGACAGAAAAAATTGTAGCTTTTCAATTAAATGTCCCAGCTCTGTTATGACAATTGTTCTGACAATTGAAAAGCAAACCCCCTCCCTCTTCTATCCTCCTCCTCCTACTGCTCCCAATTACAAATAAGTAAATATGACCCATTAGTTTTATTCGTTGGGCAATATTTCGCCAAACCACATCGCGCTCCGGCTCGATCTATCGAAAATGTATGGAAGACGACCCGTGGGCTAAGGTGAAGAAAGCTGGTCTATACGATTCATGGGAGATCTGACATCGGAAATTTCACGATATAAAATAGAAGTTATGGAGATATGAAAGAAGTGCATTGCTTATGTAGCCTCGCAGTGTAGTTTCAAACTCGGAGCGGCTCGGTGGTATCCCGTTTCATTTTCCTCATCATCTAGCCCCATTTGTTTGAAAGAAATATTGTGAGACTAGTGATAGCTTAGAAGTCAGTGATGCTAAATGAGAGGTGTGCTAAGCCACTAGCTGGACGACGAGGTTCAAATGCCACTATTGCTAATGGTCCGAGAGGCAGCGTCACAAATACGTAGGCCTACGTATTTACTTTTCTTCGGTATAACAACGACGATAAGTCGTCGGCATCCGCTTTGGTTGTTTTGGCTCCTAGGATACAATCAGTACTCCTTTTATAGCAGTCTGAATGGGTCTGTGAGTTTTGTAAATACCCCACTTACGTTCCCAGAGGCAGCGTCACAAAATTGACTCTCATTTAATGAGGCACCGTTCCTTCCATACATTATCAGTAAGCCGAAACAAGGAGGTTTTGTTTGGTCTGGTGGTCTAATAGCGCTGAATGCAAGCGCTGTGAAGCTATAAACTTAGCAATGAGAATCAAGACCAATGTTTAAATAAATATATTGAACAAGCTTTCGATTGGACTTGGTCTGCCGCCTAATGAAATGACTTCAAAAATTTTCTGATTTGTTCTATTTACCTCCCCCCCCCCCCCAGACTCGGAGCCCAGCGTCGTCAATATGTAATGCCATATTTCTTTTTGTTTCCAGAACGATTCGATTGAACCAGCCGATTTCACCTTCGAGAAGTTCTACGTACTCTATCACAAAATCTGTCCGCGAAATGATATCGAGGAGCTTTTCCAGCAAATGTGAGTTCTTATGCAAAAGCTGGAAAGTTACCCCCACATTGTCGGCATCATCTGAATGGTTTTGAAAGAGTATTTTGCAAACATTGTTTCACAGACATTTCAGTTCCGTTGCTACAGCTGCAAAATTTCTAATCACATTCTTACATGACACCGGAAAGGTTATGACATTCTTTTACTTTCCAGTTATACAGAATGTATAGGGAAAGTATTGTAATAAGTCGAAAAAAAGAAGTTTCTTCGGATCTTTACGAATTGACCCCTGGAGAGTACATTTTCAAGTTTTGGCGATGATATCCTATGTGTATGTGTGAATGTTATAAGTTTTGTTCCCCCGTTACAAACAAAGTAATGAATCAAAACCAAACATGAGATCTGACTTAGAATACTTTGGGAATAGAAGTCTATTTCTGCACAACTCATACGGACTTCTTTTTTTGAGGAATTTGTCTGATGTTGACAATTATTCATTATAAGTAATAAAAAGATTTTGTCATTCTGTCCTTGTCCTGTTACTATTGCATATTATATTGAAAATTATTAACTTTTCAAAGAAGAAGGGGGTAAATATATTTAGTTTTTTTTGTCATTTATATTTTCATTTTATATGAAAAAATATTAAATTTTCGAAGTTGAAGGGGGTAGATTGTTTTTAGAGTGATTACATTTATTTTGTAATTTATATTTTGTAGCACTGAAGATGGACGCTATACGGCGGAAAAGGTCTTTTGCATCAATAAATAAGGACAAAACGATTTCTTTTACAAACCTCCCTCCACTTACGGTTTTTTTAATTCAAAATTTTTAAAATATGAATCTAAGCATTTTGCTTGTTTAGTTAATTCTGCGTACAATTTGCTAACCTCATTTCAATACGTCACATAATTTTCAAGATACCGCGAAATTGTGTTACGTAAAACTGAGTTATCTTGTAGGCTCTTATTTTAGATCAGCCTATAAGGCAATTGGCAAATGTGTAAGGTGAAAGATAATTTATGCAATCTGTACTTCAATGATCAGGTACGTTGGCCAGCAGTGTTGTGTAGACGGTTGTGAGGAAAATTGTATTTAAACCGATCGATCTTTTAAATATGTCCTTACGATTGATTATTATTATATATTATAATTTTTAAGAGTAAATGATAGGTGTGATGTTGTCTACTAGTACAATATTTATTNGTAAATGATAGGTGTGATGTTGTCTACTAGTACAATATTTATTCAGAAGAAAGTACTTTCGCCATCTTTCAGTCTAAAATAAAACGAAATACAAAAATATAAAGAATATATAAGAATACAAAGTACAAGATTTTTTAAAGTTTATAAGCATTTGAAATTTGTTAAAATTATAAAAATTTGAAATTATTTGAAATTTGTTAAAATTACTATTTTTAATTGAAATTAATTCAAATATAGTTTTAAGTGTGTTGGAAACAGAGCAACAAATTAATGTAGAATGAATCTGTGAATGAGAGATAAAACTGCAACTAAATGAAAAATATAACAATTAATAAGCGAGTACCTGACAATGCCTAGTATCAAAGGGCAAATGTGACGAAAGCTTGGACGGGGCGCAATTTAAGAACTACAGGTATGTAGAGGAGGGGGGAGAGGCTAGAGCAATGACCGGGAAAAGTCCTGTGAGTAAATTGGTTATTCCAGGAGAAGGGACAAAAGAGGAGAAAGGTTGCTTCTGTGTTCATTGCACAGAGAGACATTCTGTATTAATAATTTATCTAAGATTAATATTTTTCTGAAGGTGTTTTCTATTTCAAGGATATGTACGTTTTGATCAATGTTAAAAGAGTTGGTGAAAAAGTTTTTTTATAATTTTAACACATTTCAATTTTTTTTAACAAAGCTCAAATGTACATAATCTTAACAATAAATTCTTGTACTTTGCATTCTTACATATTATTTATATTTTTATATTTCGTTTCATTTTATACTGAAGATGTCACCTAAGCTGGCGAAAGTACTTTCTTTTGAATAAATATTTTACTAGTAGACAACACATCTTTAATTTATTCTTAAAAATGAATACTAGTATGGACTCACCGATATCCAACTAGATTATAATTTCTTTTGTGCTTTTTGTTTTTCGGTTAAGTATTCAGATCTTTTTGTTATGATTTATAAATTGGGAAGTTGAGTGGGCCAAATTTTTCGTTATGAGAAAAATTCGATAACTAATTGATGTAAGCTATTTTTGTTATAGCACTGGAGGAAAGGATTCCATACAATTAGACCAGTTTGTCACCTTCATGAACGAGAAACAGAGAGATCCTCGCTTGAACGAAATTCTGTGTCCTCTCTACGATGACAAGAGAGCAACGGAAATTATCTGCACTTATGAGAGAGATGAGACTGCCAAGACGGAAAGTATGTTTCTTTGTGATATTGCTCTCTAGATTAATTCCCTCGACTTATCTTGCAAAAATGTCATATTCAATCAACAAGAAAATTGTGAATCAAACCACGTAACAAATTGAATAACTTGCACATACATGCTTAGATACAATCTTACATTACACGCTTATATTACGCTCTTGTCTAGAGACGGCAGCAATTGAAATAATTATTAACGAATTGTGTTATTTAATAGTTACGAATTATCAACAATACTTTTCGAATGATTATAATAGTTTGATGATAATACGTACTTGTGAAATGATTTTTTATTTTATTAAATACAATATTTGTTAATATTTCTTAATACTATAACACGTGTCGTATTTTTTGTATCTTTAGGAGGATGTTGAAATGTCAAATCCGCCTCTGCCTTAGAGCCCTTGATCGGAATTGATGGGATGGTGCCTTGCTTGCTTCCGGAGAGTAAATTAGTTTATTGTCCTTCACATGGTCATACGCAGTTTGTAACTGCTTTTTTGACAAAGTTTATTATTTATCATACATTTGCACACTGTTACACGTCATTTTCGAAAACTCAAAAAGAATAAGAGCGACAAACAAGACGACGTGTTCTGTGTGCAGAGTAGAAAAGGGTCTCAGATCAGCTCCCGTATACAGAGTGTCATTGAACTCTTCCAGGTAAATGAGGAAAGACAGTTAGCAATTTTGTCGCAGGAAATCTACACAATGCTAATTTAATTTTTTCATAATATTTTTTAAAAATATTCTAGCTAATATTTGTGCACCAAAGTACAATAAAAACCTTTTTTCAGTACTTTCTCACTCCATACACGCATTGTTCGGTTTATCCGGGGAACGAAGGATTTACGTTTACCTCCCACTAAATTCAAATTTCTCTTTTATAATAGTATGGTAATAAATATCGCTATGACCAAGCTAATAGCTCGAATGGCAATGAAGTATATTTTGAAATCAAAATGGAAACGTGGTTGCGAATTAATCAGAAAAAAAAAATTAATAACAGTACCATGTTATCGGGTACAAAAATGATTTAAGTTCACTTGGTGGGAAAACCTCGAGAGGAATTTCGCAATTGAAACACTCGAAAGAGGGAAATCGTATAACTTATCAAAATCCTTTGAGCCTATTTCGAGAAAAAATCCAGATACATTCTTTCATATAGATATAAACGGTTTTTTTATATTAATTGTTGCTCATTGAGTATGAGATAATCACATGACTTCGGACTGAACGGGCTGAATGGTGTCGAGGAGTGTATTTCCCAATTATTTGACCTTGACTCTATGAGCAGGATGTGTGGCCTGGGGGTTTGGACGGGGTAGCGTCCAGGTCAACGGGGATCCGGGGCGGGGGGGGGGGGGTTACCTCGGGAATTTGTTAAAACACTAACCTTGAACATCGCTATTTTAAACCATTTATCTGGTTAAAATCCTTAAGATAAGCAAATTAAAGTTTCCAATTTCTTACATTATTTATACCATCAGCGTGAGCGTAATACGTCGCGAGTCATGACGATGTGAAAACGAAAGGATGAGTGGTTTCGGTCATCTACTCTGCCAATGTCTACACTGCCTTATAAATTTGAAACAGTTTTATTTATTTGCTAATAATTAAACTTTTCGTGGTACGGACCCTTAGGCACGTGCCTGTGTAGCCAATGCTTAAATCCGCTTCTGGTAGTATGGAGGAATTACGTGTTAAAGTGACATGCCATGTTGTGATTTCTGAAGAAAATTTGAAAATGAAATTACATTTTAAATAAGAAACCAGTCGAATACTTTTTATATCTATTTTTTAATGTAGAAGATTTCGATATTTTGGCCGCATGCGAATAGTACTAAGGGCTATCTTCACCACTGTGCACACTAGCTATGTGAATTAGTAGATTAAGTTTTGAAAGTAATTACAAGCCTTGAAAGCTTTTTTATGCATGAAAAACACGATTATTAAGAAATCTGAAGAAGAATCTGAAGCAAAATGAAAGAAATGAACCAAACCAGAGTCGTACGAAAAGTATTCATTTTTTTTCTTTTTCTTTCTTTTGTAAAAACTACTTGATTAAACATTTTAAAATGCCAACTCAAATATTATTAATTAAATTTTCTTTAAAGTAGTGTCTGCCTATCATTTCTATTTGAAGCAATGAACAAAATTTGTTTTAGCATCTGATACGTTTTTCCACCGAATTGTGAAGTACTCGAGTTAACCTGTAATGTGTTAACACGATTTACAATCTAAGTTGATATCATCGTGTAACCAAACTTTTATATGTACTTATACAGATATGATCTTGAAATAACAGGAAGCTTTCTCTAGATTCAGGAATTTACCTGATAGACCAGGAAGCAGCGAACATTATTTTTGTTTTATAGGTCCTCTCAAAAATTTATCGAAATGTACAAATGGACAATCGCATTTTGGAAATTTAAGTTTGTGAGTGATACATTAAATTATATTTATTGGTAACCTACAGTGACATCAAGCGATAAATAAACGTCTGTTTGTGGACAAATTGTTCCATCAACTAAAACTTAACGTGCCCCAAGTAGCCGAGTGCACATTGATACTAGTTGTGCACGTTTAGATGTCAATATTTACTGTTGTGACTGGTTTTTAAGACGATCGGCGTATTTAAAATTAAACTCCAATCCTGACCCGCAAGATCCAATATAACTTATTAACACTGGCATCTGTTAGATTCACAATACAAAAAGTGACCACAATTTCCGCAAAATCTGAAGCAAAGTGCATTCGGAACAGAAGATAAAAAACAATACATTAAACCAACGAATTTGAAAACAAAATACTCAATAAATTCCATACCCCTAGTAAGAAATATATAAATTTTCACGCTGCAGTATCGTGAAGACTCTGCTTTCGCCAACCCTTAATCGAAACGCGTTATTTTTGCCTATTTATGAAGCACGACTTGAAAATACAACACACTGACAAATAGGAGGGCAGTATCTGAACACTAGAACAATTCAAAGTTTACAGACCCGTGTGAATGAACTATATTGTTTGACCACCTTCTGAGTAACTGAATTGAACATCCCGAAGTCGATAACCCTTCAAGTTTCGCGATCATACGATATAAACATTCAAACAAAATATTACTTTTCGTGTGATATCGTTAAGATAAGAAGTTTAATGAATAACTTACATATAAATCATTATTAAATTCATGAATAATTAGGATGATATACTGATATACTCGTAAGTTGTATAACTACGTTTAACGGGTTGCATGTCCAGAACATATCTTAGAACGAAAGTTCGTTAATATTTCTTTAATGTGTTAATTATTTCAAAAATGTCTGACATTTTAACCTACTACATAGTTAAGATAAAACTATTCTCCTTTATTCGAAAAAATTCCGAAGTCTATGCCGTTTAAGTTTTCACGATAATAGGTTACAAACATACAAACAAAAACAAAATTTCCCCCCCCCCTCATAGTATGATGTTAAAGAGGCCTACTCGCTACGGTCTTTTTGTATCTGTACACCTGAAGATGACCCAAGCAGAAGGTTGCAATGTCGTGTTGAGTGTTGTATGTGACGTGGATGTTAATGAAGACTATTTGCCTTAAATATGTTTTCGTGTTTTCCTACTTTGCCATGGTCGAAAGTGGGATCGTAAATTAAATTTTAATCGTGTAAATTTAATATTTTTCCCCTGTACATTCTTTCATAAAGTCCCTTTCGCGTTCCAGAGAGGTTTACAAAGGACGGCTTCACCAACTACTTGATGAGTGATGAGAACGCACCCGTGTTTCTGGATCGTTTGGAGATTTACATGGACATGGATCAACCTCTGGCGCATTACTACATCAACTCCTCCCATAACACTTACCTCTCGGGGAGGCAGATCGGAGGGAAGTCCTCTGTTGAGATGTACAGACAGGTGAGGCGTCCACTTCTTTAACAAGCAATACGGGATGTACGGACAGTTTCCAAGGAAAATGTTGCCGAAACTGAGCCCATGCATTTTATAGTTGAATTAAAACTAGGACGGGGCTGGAAAATCGCAGAGTGGGGATACGGCTGGGAGCGACGTCGCCACTCTGTCACCTGGGAGGTTTTCCTCATCTACTCCTGATAAATTGATGCCTTCGCCGTTCAGCTTCGTGGAATCCAGTTGAAGCTTGACTTGATTATGCGATAAGAAGGATTAGTATCAAAGGATTCATATAGTTAAGAAGGATTAGTGAAATTGCAGGAAGACAATTACGAAACTTGTATCAGGACCAGATTTTACCAAAAGAACCAAGACCAAAA
Source organism: Laupala kohalensis (assembly GCA_002313205.1). Classification (NCBI taxonomy): domain Eukaryota; kingdom Metazoa; phylum Arthropoda; class Insecta; order Orthoptera; family Trigonidiidae; genus Laupala; species Laupala kohalensis. The sequence goes on from NNCF01137323.1 coordinate 29,206, forward strand.
AGTACTTACTGATATTGCTTTTAAAATATATTTAGAAAAGCACACCAAATTAGGTTCTAATACAGGGTTTTCTTCGGTACGCGATTGTCTGCACAGCCAATGTCTTGTCTTACAAATTTGAAATAGTTTTCTTAATTTACTACTTTTTAGAACTTTTTGTGGTACGGGTACTTAGACACGCGCCAGCGCTTAAATTCGCTTTTGACTTTTATACTGATGTACTTGTATTTGATATGCTAGAATGTTCATATATTACCGAACCTAAGAAACTAATGAAAAGTATTTTAATTTGTGTATGACTTGTCGATATGTCCCCGTGAAATAGGAACCTTGAATTTCCTGGAATGACTAAGAATTTCCTGGATCATCTATTAGTTTCATCTTAAGGTGGGATCAGCACTCCAAGTTAGTCAAATCACTAAGATGTATAATTGTTTTCTTTATTTCTATTCTAATTGTTATAAAACAACAATAAGAATAACAATGAAAGATCATGATTAAATATCTTTCTATCAGTTAATCAAATAGTACAAATAGTATTCAAAAACTCGCGTGACTGGTTTGAAATACATAAAAGCATGTACAAACATGGCGGCCGAAAGCAACGGTTTCGTGATTTGTGCATCTCACCTCAAAGGAAAAAGTGAAATATCTTTCTCAGATGTCCGGCGACCTATAAGATAAAAGTGATGTCAAAAATACAAAGGAAAATTTACTATGAATCAAAGTAAACTTTCATCACTTCCGTGATTTAAAAATTGGTCTTATGAAGTAAACACTAATTTACAAAATAAGGCGCAATGTATTACACCATCATTTATAATTGATATTGTTTCATTTAAATGGCCGGAGTGAGGTTATGTTGTTTTTCAAGTTGAAACAGCAATAAGTACATGTTACTCTGTTTATTCTTTTGCCGATTTCAGATATTTTTGTGATTTAATTCTACGTACGCCTTGAGTACTACCTTAAGTTCATCGTTTCTAGGTGCTTCTGGCTGGATGCCGGTGCGTCGAGTTGGATTGTTGGGACGGCAAAGGCGAAGATGAAGAACCAATCATAACACACGGCAAAGCAATGTGCACGGACATCCTGTTCAAGGTAAACCATGTCGTCTTCTTTGGCTTTGATGGAACCACTTCGTTTCGTCTCATTTTTCTTCTGGAAAACTGGAAAATGTTACAATGTGATTTTTTAGTCATAGATAATGTTATAATAACATATTAATGAGTAAATAAAATTCCTATTACTTTGTCTTAATAAACCTTTTTCGAATAGTTATGAATAAAACGGAACGGTAAATAATGTGACATTACAATAAATACATTAAACTCTTGGAAAAGGATTGGAAGATTCTTTCCAAGTTTATTTTACGTATAGTGTAGTCTAAGTCAGTTCTTATATTGCAAATTCTATCACTTCACTTAGTGAAGTGAACCATTTCTTTTAGTAATCTTTTTTTATTGTTAGGTTCCACACATAAAATTCTTGCATTCTGAAAATGAAAACTGTGTTGATTTGCCACAGCATGTTTTGCTAAACCACACATGGGTTGATCCTTCTTGAGATNTCCTATTTACAAACTGTGAGGATTGCCCAACATAAACCTTATCACACTCATTACAATCTACCTGATATACATTTTTTATATCAGTTTTCTCAATTTTTTGTTTTACTTTACTAAACAAATGTCTACCAATATTATTGCTGCTTTTATATGCAATACCCACTCTTCATTTTTTAAAGCTTTACTTAACCTTTCTGATAGACCTTCTACATATGTAATTGATTTAAATGTAGCAGGCTTTATATTTTCTTTACTCTTACCTATTTCAGTGTTCTTCACAGTGGTATTGTATAATATTCTATTTACCAATTTTCTTGGAAAATTATTATTAATTAACATATTATATACAATTTTCAAGTTTTTTGATGGAATTTCTTATCACTTAATGTAAGAAAGATGTAATTTTTAAGCGAGTTAATATAATAATTATGAATTATATCCTGATTAATATTATAATATTTTTCTTCAAAATTATCACATTTTCTTAACATTTGACTTATTCCTAAACTGTACTATTGTCATCAGGTAGGACATAAATAGAAACATTGTATTATCTCGCCGTTTCGATTTTGCGTTTAGCATATTTGAGTTGTTTCAGATTTTTTCTTGAATTTTTCATAATTTTAACACCAACTTGGAGTTAATGTTGTTCTTTGTTGCTGTGCGTGTGATGTAAACCTTGACGTGTTGCAGGATGTGATCTACGCTCTTCGGGACACAGCCTTCGTTTCTTCTGACTACCCTGTGGTTCTCTCTTTCGAGAATCATTGTTGCAAGACTCAGCAACACAAACTAGCAAAGTATTGTGACGACATCCTTGGTGACTTGCTTCTCACACAACCGCTTCCGAATCATCCGGTAAATGTCTTGTAAAATGCTGCACAGTATTATAGGCGCGGTGCTAACAGGTAAAACGCATTTCATGAAACTAAACTCATTGAAATACTTTGAATCCAGGGAAGGATCTAGAGTTATTTTCCTCGTTAAAAAGTTCAAGATATATCAGTGCAGTGCCATGTATAATAAGTTAAAAATTAAATACTTGATTCTATTTACACGTAAATAGGTAATACTACAAAGTTTGCATACAAAGAAACTATTAGCAAATTGTCACCAAACGTCTGAATTATAATGAAGTTCGGGAAGTTCCCAACCACTGCACGGAATATTTCTTTCATATCGTGTCCTTAGAGAATAAATAGTAACTTTTTTATATTGATGGTTGAAGAGTAATGTATTTTTATAAGAAAAACATATTTTGACGCCTTCATCTTTCAGTGTTCCCCGTGGTTTGGCGTCCCCCATAACCCGGCGCCTGGGGCACGTGCCTCTCCCCCCACCCCTCTCACGGACACAGCTTTCATCTTATATCCGGCCCTGGTTGGAAAGTGAACATTGCGTTTCTTGAAACTCGCAAAAATGGTTTCACGGAGACTTGTTTCGTGCAACGCGTTATTAGGGCCAATTGTATGGGAGTTTAGCGAGAAATAGCGGCTTGTAACAAGGATAGAAATAGTTTCAAGAGATCTGTAATAGAGTTCAAATAAGTGTGAATGAATCTGTTGAGAAGTGTCGGTGTTTTAATAAAATTGCTTTCGTGTGACTTGAGTTCATTAAAGTGATGGGGCCGGAAATACCCCGTGTGGTAGGGAACATAACAAATTGGTATTTGAAAGAGAATTTTCCACAGTTTACTTCTGCTCCCAAAAAATGAGACTTCATTTACATGTGAATACCGTATGTACGCCTTGGTCATCGCAACGTTGTGAACGTTATGAAGCGTTTACAGGATTCAGTTATTCTTGAATCTTGGAAAAATCTTTTCATTCCCCGTTCTATTAACAAGTAAAAAACAGTTCTTGAATTGTGGAATTAAAAGTGAATCTCATTAATTTGATGTTTTTATCGTATTAGCATATATTCACAAACACGAATTAAATTTTCTTTCAAGTCTGTGCCAACAACAAAACATTTGGTATTAACTCAATATTTCTTATCGAATAATAGCAGAGATCAGTAGTAATGTTGTCGATGCGTTTTCATGGGACTCGCAACATGCATTCGCAGAATTTGGAATCAAAATGGCGACGTGAGAATACCTATGCTTATATTGCTCTACGGGAGAACTGTTGTTAGAGACAATTTCGGATCTAGACCGTAATCAAGGTGGAGGGCGTTAACAGGGGAGCATTTTTGTTTAAAAATTGTGGTTTCACAACACAAATATTATAAATATTACCTTTAAATAAAATGCATCAAATAAATAATTAACAATCTGGTATTATTAATAACAATATTAAAGTTAATGATATTATTAATTTTATTATTCTTGTATTATTAATAATAAAAATAATTATAACTAATAAATATTATTAATCTGGTAACACATTTAAAGGCATGCCATTTATCAACTTCAATTTTATGTTAAGAGTTTCGGTTCGATTGGGAGGGGGTGGTTACTGCCCCCCTATCCCCATAGATCCACCCCCCCCATAGATCCACCCCTGGTTACAGATAAGAAATTTGTCAACAATTCAAAAGTATTTGAGACTTTTTGCGCGGCCATGTGGGATTAATGGTGATAAAGATATTAATTACCTGCTATTTGCAGCTGGAACCTGGTAAAGAGCTTCCGTCTCCCAACGAATTGAAGAGGAAGATTCTCATCAAGAACAAACGAATGAAACCGGAAGTTGAAAAGGCGGAGTTGGAGCTCTTCCGGCAGGGACAGTTGGTGATAGAGGACGAGGTGAAGGAGGACGCCACGGCTGCGGCTCCAGAGAAGAAGGTGAGTTGGTGTTACCGAAATTTTCCCACAGCTCACTAGATTTGATACAGAGCATCTAAACTCTCATCTAACTAGTCACCGTCAAGGTTTCCTTGCATTTTCTTCAGACGGCGCTGCTGCTACTGCCAGATTAGAGAGAGAGAGAAATTGAGTGGGCGACAGGCGACCGCGAATTCACCTCTTCATTTAGCTCGTGTTTTTCTCTTTTCATGTTTTTTTATCATTCGTATGTGATTTCATTACTAAATAAAATTGTGTTACATTTTTCTCGTATCTAATTATTTAGTAAAAGATTGTTTTTTTCTTAGTGGCAAGTGAAAATATGTTGTAATTATAGCAATATGTTAATAATATTTGACATATGCTTACAATATATGATGCGAATGTTTTAAATCTATATATTGATAATAATTTGTGTCAATATATTGTTCAGAGAATTTTAAAAAATGTACATTAAGGTTATATTTAGTTTAATTCGTTGTTTTCAACATAATAAAAGCAACGTCTTTGAAGATGAAGAAGCTATTTGATAGAGTATTCGATTTACAACAGTTTGTAGTGGGTGCTTTTGGCTGTTTAGTTGCTGTATATTATGCAGGTGGCAGGACTGCTCTACGGTGAGAGTACGATAAATGGGAGTTTAGATACCCTGATTTAATATGTAGAAGCGTGACTTATTGTTAGAGAGTACAAATGAAGATCCGGGTTTAGCACACGAGAAGGTTGTGGAACGTAGTGTCCTTAACAGAGAGCAGGAAGACGGACGTTGCGACATCTGATTGGGTCCTTCGAAACACTCGCCACCATTACCAGGGTCGGATGACAGCCATTTTGGTCCACTTGCTGTAACAGATGCGTAGGCAACGTTTAGGTGGGACCAGCGTTCCAAATTAGTTAATGCCAATCACTGCCATGTATAACAGCCAAAATTTGAAAATAGTCTTTCATGGGGCCAATTCGTAAATATCCGAAGAGATCTCGACTTTTTTCATTGATTACAATACATCCCTTACACATGCTGTATAATTGAAAAATAAAAAGTTCAATATTTTCGGTGATTTTGAGGAATTAAAAAAACGTTAACTTTTTTGCAGTGTGATGTGAAAAGAATAGATTTAAATTCGATAGATATGATGACATTTAATACACTTTTTGGAGTCAAATTTCCGGAGTAAAGGCCAAATTATTAAACATATCATAATTTCAAGTGGTTCACCTAAACTTCTAACTTGTAATAACGTACTGACTGTAAAAGTTTTCTTTTCAAGAACTGAAAAAACTACAACTTGTTCGAAATATTTGCCTGTCTGCTCTAAAATATGCAACAGTAAAAGACTGCGAGATGTACACTTGTGGAGCATTCGATGATCAGCAAAATGTTTCAAGCTACAAAGATCTTCGTTTTGTCAGGTACTGGAACTAAAATCAACCCACCTAGAAGCAAATCAAGGATGTTCTGTCACACATTTGACGCAGTAAGAATTGAATTTCCTCATGTTATTATCCACAGAGCGGATGATGTATTCATCTTGACAATTTATTCCTGGAAAGAACTAGCAAATATGTGTTAAATTCTACTGTTTGACGGTTCTTGTGATAAGAAACATCTTCCAGGATGCCATTTAGCTGCTGAATCCTTGCTGAAGCATATGTAATATTTTGCCAGCATTCCATTCCGTAAGCGCTTGTGATACTACCAGTAAATTAGATAGTAAAATGCAATGTTTGAAAGCTGCATCGGGAGATTTTGCACATACAGGCCTTGTATCTTTGAGAAACCTTGACCTTAATGCTGAACAATTCAAACAGTTTCCTCGTATATTTTTTCCAAAAACATTTAACTGCTGATGAACTCAGATATAAACAGATTTCCCGAAACATACATTTTTTAAAAGGAAAAATGCTCATCAAACACTATTGGAGCCCATTGATTGCACTTTGACTATGAAGAACACAATGGTTTCTTACGTCCACGACAAATTGCAAAGCCACGTTTGCCAGATGCAACGATTCAACCTTGTAAAAACATGTCAAATTGTCGAACTTGCTGTTGTAAAAAGTCAGCATCACTATTGAGATGTACCTTTTGTGTCAATTACACATGGAAAGCTGGATAGTTAACCATGGCGGAGCCGAGGGTATAATCCACTCGTTCTCCATAAATTTCAAGGGGAATGAATGCTGTTACAATTGCTTCTTGGATATACTAATATCATAAAGATATCTATTTACTCCTAAATACCGTTGAATTTGACAATCATAATTAAATTTCGTACACACTTATACAAGGGTGACATTTGCAAAGAAAAAAGATCCATTCATTAACAATATTTTCCTACAAACAATAGCCATGTCCGAATCGTGCAGCCAACATGCTGCAAAGAGGTTCCATGTACTTGCTACTCTCTGCTGGTGGAGTGGGGAAATCGCGCAAAGCAATGGCATATTTATCCTGTTATAGTGCGCATTAACAGCAGTAAATGGAAAACGCTATTAGTAACCATTTTTGATGTATCGCTCCGTTTAGGAACCTGCGCCAGGAACATCTGAAGGTGGAGATGCTGCACCAGCTGTCCAATACAGCGGATCAACGACCAACGTGCATCCATGGCTCTCGTCCATGATCAATTACGCGCAGCCAATAAAGTTCCAAGGATTTGATGTTGCTGAGCGTAAGTTTATCTATAAAATAAGGGTCCTATAACACATAAGGTATTTGATGACTATATAGCCAAGGTTTCCTGTGTAGGAGCCTATTATCCTACAGTCACTAATGGTTCCCAGAGGGGTCAGAGAAAATATTTGTAGCTTTTCACTTCAAAGTCCCACTTCATATAGCTGTGACTAATGAAAAGAAAACACCTCTCCTACCTATCTCCTACTATTCCTAGTTTCAATAGCTCTTGCTATTACTAACTACTCCTGCTAACACATCCACATAGGTTAAGTTTGGTAAACCTACCTAACCGGCCCACCTACTAACAATAACCTTCCACCCAATAGCCTACCTCCTATCGGTCCATATCGATCAGCTACTACAGCACGATACGTTTTCCATTTACGAATGCTAGTGATTGAAGGTAGCTGAGCTCCTGCACTGTTTGGCGGCTCTAAAGATCAATGGCTAGATTTCATCCAGCCATTGTTATCTCTGCCTCTCGGTCACAAGTGATTGGTTACTATTTACATTATGTTCTAGTGGCCTAGTAATATGGCCCTTATCACTTCTTAATTCTATAAGAAAATTAGCGGTTAGATATCTTCAACATTGTCATTATGTGGATAAATAAATTTTTTATTAACTTTTACCCATCTCTGTGGGAGGACGCCGCTATGACAAATCCACTTTCTGGACGCGCCCATCCCCATCATCGGGAAGTGAGCGTAACCTCCTTCCACTTTCATGTCGTGTCCCTTGCACATCTCTCGTATCGCGTACACTTTCATATATTCAGGAAATTATGAATATATTCAGAATGTTATTCTTTTGTGCCTATATGTTTTTCATTCTCTTTAATTTTGTTCATTCCTTCCCCATTTGTCTTCTCATAATGTTTTTCTTCGTCATATAATGGGCATTCCCGCAGCATACGTGCTACAGACCTGTTTCCCTTTCTGCGCGTGTACTAAGTTTTCTTCCCCAAATTTCCTATGTCCAGCCAGTATTTCCAATATCTTTCTTGATAGTAAAATTATTTTATACAAGCATCCCACTCCGACTTCTCCCGTGTGTTGTTGCTATGTTACAGTAAATCTTCTTTATACTTTCGAGCAGTTGAAAGTGGCAAGTTTAAAACGTTTGCTTCACTTAAATCACGTCTATTGCTGGGTGGCGCGCCAATTGAATGCTTTTGCCCGAGGCAGCAGGGAAATTTAAAACTAATAATCTTGTAAAGTCTGAACTATTCGTTCAAATTTTATGATATAAAGACAGTTTTTCTCTCTTAAATGCAAAAAAATAATAATACCGCGTTTAATTTGTTGAGGATTTATTTTTACCTACTTGAATTACTCTCTGTATTTGAGGTATTTGAACACGTATATTTTTTTTTAAAAAAATTTCGATAATTTTGGTTAACCTTTGTAGATAGACATGCTGCCGCGGACATTTTTATAGAACTCTTTATAGAACCGTTTCGGCAGCGTATGCATATTACGTTTCCCAAGATTGATTTTACCCCTATTTGATTGTCTATTATCGTTATCGCTTATTACTTGTGATACCTAAGTTAACAAAATATAAAGGCAAACCTTGTCAGAGACCATATATATGAATTAAAAGAAGAATCACGAAAATCTGATGAGTGGTTCTTGAGTTTTAAGAAGACAAACAGGTTTGCAGACAGACAGACAAACGGACGTGAAAGTGACTTTGCATTATAATATGTAAAGAATTTTGCTTCTAGTTTCACGTCTCCTGTAAATAGCAAATAAAATAGCATTCTTCAAATATTCCAGAGAAGAACATCCACCACAACATGTCCTCTTTCGCCGAGACAGCTGGTCTTGGATATTTGAAGTCGCAAGCCATCGAATTTGTCAACTATAACAAGCGGCAGATGAGTCGTATCTACCCCAAAGGCACGAGAGCGGACTCATCCAACTACATGCCTCAGGTAACCACAGTCCATGATTGAAATTTTAATATTGAACTGTGTATTTCATCATCATTTTATTATGATGAAGTAGATCGTGAGCAGGAGAGTCAGCGTGGTTCAGTGGGTAGGGCGCTGAGTTGCTGGCTGGCGAGGAGGTGCCCCGGGTTCGATCCCCGGTGAGGAGGGGATTTTCAATCACACCTCAACATCCACACTGACTCTCAGGCCTACTCAGCCTGCTATAAAATGTGTACCAGGGTCTATCCTGGGATCAAACTGATCACATCTCCTTTCAGTGCCGAGGTCAAGTAATTGCGGAGGTCTGCTCTCCGCGAACCCCTTGGGCACCTTCGGGGCCTGTTGTGAGATAGTTTGATTTTGAGTGCGTGTACACGATCTATGATTTTTTTCCATTTTCTTTGTAATTGACACCCTGTTCCTCGTCCGACAAGTCATTACCTGAGTTTTTAGTCGCAGTGTAATTTTCTTTACATCTTTCGTTATTACCATTCGTCACATTTCACATTATGCTCCTTTCTTTTCTCCTGCTGTCAATTTTCATTTCCGTAGTTTCTTAATATTTCCCTCGTGTCTTAGTTTTGTTTCGTTCGTGTTCCAGTGCACGCGATCTGTGATGTAAGGGTGTGTAGCTCAACAACAAGTGGCCTGACATCATTTCACTCTTCTAATTAATGCACTTATTATTTATGTAGGTGTTCTGGAACGCCGGATGTCAGATGGTATCCCTCAACTTCCAAACATCCGATTTACCGATGCAACTGAACCAAGGTAAATTCGAATACAACGGCAACTGCGGTTATCTGCTGAAGCAAGAGTTTATGCGCAGAGTGGATCGTCAGTTTGATCCCTTCGCCGACACACCAGTGGACGGTGTGATTGCCGCTCAATGCGGTGTACAGGTGAGATCATCATTGTGTACTGAGCTTCCACAAGGGGTATAGTGTCACAATTTGCTAAGTGGAAGCCCGCATGTCGGAGCAGTTAAAACTGGAAAGGAAGTGGAAAATCAACTAGGTGAGGTTGCGGCCGGGAGCGACGTTGACAATTTGTCAGTTTACCTTTGTCATTACTGTCGCGTACACATCCTTCACACTGTTGGATTTGACATTCACTAACTTGATTCAACTCCCGAGGTCGAAAAGGAATACCCTGGCAAAGCAAGTGAGGTCAGCGAAGTAATCTAAGTTACTTCGTAAAGGTACTCCACGACCGATGTTTGTGTATGGAACCCCTTTTTTTTGCACGAATTTAAGGTCGACCTCAACTCTTACTCGTAGCGCAACTGCCTCACTATGTCTATGCGTAGAGACAGATGTAAACCACGGTTGTTAAGGACACTGACAGCATCTGGTTGGGTGGGAGCAGTGACTGTCCCAGTGCGCCTCATCTTTCTTGACAGGACAATCCCTTCTCATATTTTAATTCTAATGTAGTATACCCGTAGATTAGCCTACGGTCTGGGATTACACTTTTAAAAGTAAAATTGCAAGCGTTAAAGCAATTAGCTCTAATTCAGGAAAAAATGAACTTTTGGATGGTATATATTGTTTATAATAAAGTGTTTGTTTTTCGCTCTTTTCAAACTTGTTCGAATTACACAATCATAAAAGGACCCTACAGTTCGAAAAGGAGCGCCGTTCCAACTCCATCCCATCCCATTCCACTCCACTCCACTCCACTCCACTCCACTCCACTCCACTCCACTCCACTGCACTGCACTGCACTGAACTACAGCACTGGCAACAACATCTGAATGTTACGATCTCCAATGAATCCAACCTGAAAACACGAAATTGAGGTGAAACCGAAAGTTGTGTATGTACACCGCAAAACAGGCATGAATAATCCAAGGAAGGGGAGCTCTGGAATAGGCTGCAGGGTTCTTTTTACGGCTCTACTTCATTTTGTGATTTATCAGAAAATACCCACTTTGTTGCTCTGGTCTTCATAGAGAGCAAAGCGTTAATTGTTGATGCCAAACTTGTATCATATTTTAGAGGACATCATTACTGAAGTTACTGATGCAAATAAAGCAAGGAAAACGTAGTTGAACTTAAGAATTTAAATATTTTATAAATTCTCATTAACAAAAAAGTTAATACTTCTGGGGATAAATGTAAATTATATTCCTAATTGTATGTAATATTGAAGATTCGATTTTACGCAAAAATCTCCGCAATCAATGTACAGCGTATTTTGTGTGCATGCGAAACTCTTGCGAATTCCGATAACCTTCGTTTCTGTGTCCATCTGTACTTGTCACTCTTTAATTTAAACATATCTTGTCCAGGTAATTGCTGGCCAGTTTCTGAGCGACAAGAAAGTGGGGACTTACGTTGAAGTGGATATGTATGGTCTCCCTACAGATACAATTCGGAAGGAATTCAAGACTCGAATGGTCCCTGGGAATGGCTTGAACCCTGTTTACAACGAAGAGCCTTTTCTCTTCAGAAAGGTATCTAAATTCCTTCCCTTCCATTGTGTGTTCTTTACTTCCTTATACACGTAGCAATGAGTATACGCAGTAATTAAATGTGAAAAGAGTGGTTTTTAGATTTCTGTGCTCAATGAGTCTGACTAAACGGATGAGTCAAGTTCATTTACATTTCACGTTTGGAGTTGTATAAGCTTCGAGTCCATGCACGGGCTCTAAAATTTTAAATCACTACATTATAAAGAGTCCTTATATGAAGGTCAAAGTTCATTTCAGAATTGTTTTCAAAAATGTCTCCAAACGTCTTTCTTACGCTCGTGTATAGAAAGTGTAATTTGTATGTGTGTGTATATATATAAAGCTATGAACACATTTAAATATTTCGCTTATACAAGTTGAATTTCTCGTGAAAGTTTGGAATAGACGGTTTACAATAATTTGTCTCAGTTCCACAGCATTAGTTTACTGTTTCAAGAGTCATGAAAATCATTTTTCAGTGTTAGCACACAGTTCAGAGGGATAATACAGTTTTGGAAAAGAGGAAGAAGGTATGATGAAGATACGATAATAACAAGTTTTATTGAAGTGTCGAAAACTTACTCCAGTAATGAAATTGCGTAACTGTGACTGTACAGAACGTCTGCACACAATGGATTTGCACGTAACACATTTTACGATGCATTGGGACTAGGTTAATTTTAAATTAGTTGTGGTGGTTTGAAAGTAATACTGTTTTACTTCCTTTCCTAGAAGTGCAATACTGTAATACCTCGGTTTTCGTTGCCTTCGGTTCTAGTCTGTTTTGGTTTCCGCGTTTTGTCTCCGTTTTCATCGGTTGCTTCGGATTTTGTCTGCGTGCCCACCTCACCTCGTTGCCAGTTTTGCGGAAACTACGATAGTACATTTGTTTAATAATAATAACTTTATTAAATTTTATATTTACTTATAGGTTTTAGTATTAAGCGCCAGATTTATTGTTTATGAAATGTTATTTCGGTACGTATTTTGGAGTGTTCAGGACGAATGAATTGGACTTTTGGAAATGGTTCATATTGAAGTATTATCTGACGTATCACTGTATACGACTTTTCTAGTTTTGGTACACTGAGAAAACTCTTTGGATGTGAGTACCATAGTGTTGGATGAGAAATCCAAAATCGGTTGAAGGAAAGGATTTCTCCAACCTTCGAACATGACAGTTCGGGAACTGTAGGTTGGGATGTGTCACATTCAAAGGTTTGGAGAATCCATTTCGTACTCTGAATTTGAGTCTCACGTCCAAACCTGTCCTCTCAGTGTAATAATTGAAACAGGGAGGATGGGAAATTTGAACTATAATTCTATTTTTGTGAACTTTGGTAGGTAGTTCTTCCTGATCTGGCAGTACTTCGATTCGGAGTGTATGATGAGAACGGAAAGCTTCTGGGACAGAGAATTCTTCCTCTGGATGGATTGCAAGCGGGTTACAGACACATCTCTCTCCGCACGGAGGCAAACTTCCCCATGTCTCTCCCTATGCTCTTCTGCAACGTCGAATTGAAAATTTACGTGCCCGATGGATTCGAAGGTATTTGGGGAATAGTATATTTATTTATTTTATTTATTTATTTCATGTCTTGTGACAAGATTCGGCTCATTTGGCTCGTTCTTCCAC
>NNCF01137323.1:42427-73483 GCA_002313205.1 Laupala kohalensis
TATATATATATATATATATATATATATATATAATATATATATATATATATATATATATATAATATCATGAAACAATTTTGTGATGTATGATGGGGACCACTTGAGCCTATAGAAATTGGAACACAGTATTTGATACCTTTTTTCTTATGAATTATGTGCTGCATTTTCAGCCGACATTTTGTGAAACCATACCTAAATTTCCTGATATATTATGATTATCAATATATTTAATTAAATAGTTTTGAACCCAGTTTGGAAGATAAATCTTTCCAAAAACATAAATATTTCATAAAATTATTTTCAAAAATGTTTCAATGGTGTCCTATTATGAAATAATCAAATTTCGATTAATGTGTCTTGTAGATATTTTTGTAATGGATATTTTTGTAAGGTGTCTCACATAAGTAAGGTGGGATAGGGGTACAATGGGAAAGGTCCTGTTAAGATGTATTAATGCTACTACAAATTTGCAACTCTGCGACCATACATCCCGCCACAACATACATGTAGCATGTAGTGTCATGTAGCAGTTACGATTACTTATTCACAACACGTCTCGCGTTGAACTTTTTAAAATGAAAATGTTCAAGAATCAGCGAATGGTATTCCTTGTTTGTGGATGCTTATGCATTTATTACGCTTAATGGCAATAAGGCAACTAGTGTGCGGTACTCCTAATAACTTTTCCAGAGAAAAAAATGTATTTAGTAAGTCGATGAGCGTGTGAGTGAGTCGGTGAGGAAGTTAGACAGTGAGTTACACGTAAGAACTTAAATAATATTTGATATGTAGAAGGAACGAAGGGGTAAAAGAAAAGCCGTGTGCTGGAAATACCCTTCGTTTGCAGACTTCATGGCTGCTCTGTCCGACCCGAGGGCGTTTCTGGGCGCTCAGGAGAAGCGAGCGGAGCAGATGAAGGCGATGGGCATCGAAGAGACGGACATCAGCACTCAAGGCTTAGTGACGGGAGGGGGAGGAGGAGGAGCGGCCAAGAAGGACGCGAAAGCGGGCGGCGGTGGAGCTGCCACGGAACAGAAGAAAGGTATATTCTTTGTTTTATTGTAGTATTTGTGAATGGGAAACGTAGCTTAGTGCTATTGAAGCTTATCTACATGGGGCGATACGAGGTAGGAGGTGGATGGTAGGGGCTATTGGATGGTGGGTCACTTAGCTGGATTTACCAGCAAATTTGTCCACGTGGAGGGGTTAGTAATAGAGTTATTGATACCTCTTCCACTTGGGCTCTAATGACCTCGATGTTGACGAGCCCTAAAGCCACATTAAAAAAAAGCCTCTTCCACAATTTCGCCTAATAGTAATAAATAATACTCTGAACGTATTACACTATATAAGATGTAGATAGGGTGATATTTCAAAACATGTCAAATAGAAATACAATTATAGAAAACACAATATGAGAATTAGTCATAATGCTATGAAGTTAAACAAGACAACACAAAATATTAATATGTATTTATATTTATTGAATTCCAGCATATACATATTATTACAAATTTATAATAATCATAATGGAAATAATCGCAGCCCGTGGCGTTTTTATGGAAGTAATTATCTTACACTAGGTCAATGTATTCGTGTGAAGTCAAACTATCCGACAACAGGCTCCGAAGGTTCCCACGGAGTTTGCGGAGGGTAGAGTTCCGCAATTTCTTGATATCTACACTAGGAGGAGGAGGAGGAGGAGGAGATGTGGTCAGCATCTCGCTCCGACCGGTTTAACCCTAGGATAGACCCTGGTAGTCATTTATCCGCAGGGTGAGTAGGCCTGGGAGTAAGTCTGGATGAAGAAGTGTGATAAGTTTTCACCTCACCGGGGATGGTACAAACAGGTACAAGGTTTAGTGTTCCTACTTAAATACTATTTGTATTTTATTGAAACTCGTAATTAGGTAAATTGACTCTAATCACTGCTCTAGTAAAATGGCCATTGAATGGCTATCTGTGAATGTAAAATAGCCATTCATTTCAAGTCGCCACCAATGGTCGGGTCATTGATAGCCATTTATTTCATATGGCCACAAGTTACTGTTTGGCAATGTCAGATGGCCTCACCAATGGCCATTTTTACTAGAGTATGAAATTTGTTTCTAGGAAATGTTCACCTTTGAATTTGTTTTGACAAGTGAGATAAAAACTTTTAATTCCTTTTCCGTACTCTTTCAGTGGAAACATTATTAATATTATTAAAAATGCTTCTTTCGTGGTGCACGGCTAGAGTGTACGTTCCACGACGAACACCGGGTTCGATTTTTAGCTTTGTGTTGCTTTATGGCAGTTCCTATCTTCTGTGTTATGAGGTAAACTGAACCCTTAGCGACTTACATCTGCTCTCGTAAGCTTCGATACTAACCTCCCCGTGATTACTTGCAGCAGCACCTCTGGAGTATTACAAACTTCCTCATAACTCTTTGACATCTTTTTAAGTTTCCCTATATTGAAATTTAGTCACGAGTTGACACATCTGGTTTGATTTGCTTTGTTATCACTGTTACCCGAGAGCGTCAGTTCAATGTCGAATCCTAGGAAGTACAGAGAGACATGTGGCAAATTTGTATATCTTTGTAATGAATTTAATTATAATTTTCAATGATACTTGATTTCTTTTGTTTTCTGTGTTTGTTTTGTGTTTTTACGTATTTTGGTCTTATTTAATGTATTTTCATGTTTATATTTATTTCATTGCATTTGTATGTATATGATTGTTGGTTGGGTGTAAGAGAGGGTCTAATGACCCTAACCCCGCCAACCAAAATAAAACATTTAGGTCTTGTCCTGCATGGGAAACAAACGCGAGCGACAACTTCAAGCGACAAGACACTTGTAGTTACGAGACTGTCCTGCGTGAGCGACAGCGCCACTGTAGCGCTACAAGCGCGACATTCGACGACGCATGAACTTCAAACTTGCTCTAGTTTTGTCGTGCACCAAACGCTACATTTTATCCACGACCTACTTGATCATACTAGAGATTTTCGTATGTAACCAATAAAATGTACTAATAGCGAGTAGGTCTTGACATTTCGTCGTGATCTCGCCTGAGGCTACAGTGTTTCATAGGTTAGCTCATGTAGTATCGAAGTGATTACGGTTTTGTGCAAGTTCAAAACACGACAATCCATTTTTATTAATGTTGCAAATTAGTTCCTTTTTAGTAATGTAATCGTTAATGCCATTTTTAAGGAAATAAAAAGTACAAATCAACACAGCGGTATATTCAAAAAAAATTTGGGACGCAAAAACAAATGTTAAAATTCACTGGAATTAAGATGTTATTTTCTGATAAATTTATTGTGTTTTCATGGCATCTTTGCCTCAGAACCACGCATATCGCTATAAATCCGTCTTGTCAACAAATATTCACGAATTGTTTGCGGTGTGGCGCCATCTTGCTCAAAGAGCCGACCGAACGCGCGCGCGCCCACGCTTGACACTCAATCCTGGCGACGCGACGCTACACTTCTGTCGCTTGAAGTTGTCGCTCGCGTTTGTCGCCCACGCAGGACAAGTTGTTCTTCTCATTTTTATTATTCTAGTCTTTTGTTTCAATTGTCGAGTTACCCTATCGAATTCCTCAATTACGTTAACCCTCCAACACACGTAACATTTCAGGCGCCAATTTTTCTCACTTTTCCTCAGAGTACATTATTTAAAAATTGAATTATTATTAATATTCATATAATACCCAATATGATGGCAATTTACCCAGAGATTTTTAGAGCTCGATGAAATGCAACAGTACAGCCTCGGATTAATTCAAAGTAGTATTGGGATGGTGAAATACCTTTCGATATTAAGAAGTAAATACAGTAGACAATATATCAGTTGAAGTGAATGAAATCCGATCTCGTGTTTCCAGCTGAAGTGCTGCAACTAGAACCAATCACCGCGGAGATGTTGCGAGGGGAGAAAGGTTTCCAGAAGCAAGCGAAGAAGCAAGAGAAGGAGATCGCTGCGATGCGCAAGAGACAGTTGAAGGAGAAGACTGCGATGCAGAAAGCGCACACAGTCGCCGTGGAACGAATCACAAAGAGCAAAGGGTCAGTACTACAAAGTATTGAAATCTGTGAATATCTTGTATTTCGTGGTATTTAATTTTGTAATTAACAAAAGTGAAAATTAATTTCACAAATATAGGGAAATATGGAAACAAACGTATGATTTTTGAATGCTATTTAAGACCACGGACAACACCGGGTAAAAGGAGCAAAAACAATCCACGCCTCTTCTCAGATGTTTCAATACCCTTTGTAGACATATGAATGAATATGAATTCACAAAAACAATTTTTCTTTGAATGTTCATGTAATTTTTTGCGTGCTTTTTTAACAATGCAAATAAATATTTTTATATTTAGTTTGTTAATTTATCAAAATTGTTCAGTAATGGTTGTTTCAAGTTTATTTTCAAAGCCCGGGAAACACCGGATAGTTCTACTAGTGTAAGCATATTCAAAAGTATGTATATAACTCATTCATTCGTCACGAACCCCGTTTTCAGAAGAAACCTCTAAAGTAAGGAAATGGCCCTTCTGGTGGATCAGCGTTCTTCCACAAAGTCATCCCGGACACAAATCCCGGTGGAGCCAGAAAGATTGGTAGCTTTTCACATTAATGTCCCAGTGACTACTGCAAAGCGAATCATCCTTCCTCTATCCAGTTCCTCCTAGTATCAATAACTTTAACTATTACTAACCACTTCTACTAACCCCTTCACGTGGGTCAAGTTGTTGGTAAACGCAGCTAAGCGGCCGACCTACTAACAATATCCCCGACCACCCAACTCCTACCTCCTACCGCTCCATATAGCTTCAATAGCACGCTACATTTCCCATTTACAAATAGTACAATGTAAGGTAGGAATAATCCCGAATCAGACATGTCTTAGGACCCGGATTAAAGATATTCCATTGTACATGATCACAGGAAAGTGGACGCTGCCCAAGATCCCGCGGTGAAGCAGCTGGTCGCAGAGCAAACCGAGCAGTGGAGCCAACTGTTGGAGCGTCAATTGAAGGAGGTTTGGGAGACTGAGAAGCAGCATCTCAAAGAGCAGCAGGAAGCGTTCAGTAAACTCATCGAAGGAGTCCAGGTGGCGCAGATGAAGCAGCTGGAGCAGAAGCATGAGCGGTGAGATACAGATGGTTCAATGGAGGGATTAGTTGGGCGCATGTAGGTAGATACTAGCATAGTTTACAAACACACATTGCAGTAACATGTTGAAATCTTTTTTGTACATGTCATTGTCCTCTAACCTCAATTTCTATTTTATAACTCCTCTTCATGTACATTATGTTGAATAAAAGTGGGAGGTAACTCGGGATCTTCAGCTTAGCGCTCTGTGGCGCTACCAACTGAGTCACCTAGTTCGCCTCTAGGCTCAGTCTACCATTGACATCCAACTTGCGAGACCCTCTGACCTGTGAGGTGATCTCATGGAGATTAGAATCCTCATATGAGACGACTCCCTTAGGAAGTACTTGATTGTGCCTCATATTTCATTCAACATAACATAATTAATCTGTTACCTGGCGGTGTGATTCACCGTAATGTAAGAGATTTCCGTATCGTCTTATTTTCTTCATGATCCTAGCTCCATCGAATGTTCATTGAGTACGTAGGTGGAGGCTTTTAGCCAGGAACCTCCAATGGACGTACTTTTCAAGTTTGAAACGTTTGGAAGGGCAGAATCCTGGATTCCTGGATCCCGAGTTTCAATTCTTCAACGGAATATTCGTCGATTGTAACATTTTTTTTCATATTATTTGTCGTATGATCACATAATTGACAGTCTAGCCATCAACATAAGTCATTACTAGGCTCAATTATACATTATTATATGAATTTACAGGAACATAAATGAATAAAATTTCAAAGATTTTACGAATTAAATAACTATCTAAATTACAGTATCTTTATCAACATGAACATAGATTTCTTACATCTTACAAACTCTTTGGTCCCTCTGTATATTCTGCTGCAGAATATTAATTACCGTAGTCAATAGATTAAACGAATATCTGCTTCGATATGATATTCTGCCCACGTTCTATCCAATAATTTGTGATCCGTTTGTTTTCTTTCCAAATTCTTGCCTCACATACTTGAATCCCTCTTGTCACAGGAGCCAGCCCCGACGCTAATGTCCGTCCTCTCCACAATGGCCACAAACATCGCTCCCTCCGTACACATTCGAACAAGGTGCCTTTATTGAAGACACCGAAAGCAACGCAAAGGTTTTGTCTAACTTTACAACTTCTAAAGTCTCCGTATATACTGTTTCCAAATTAATAACTTTCGATGAGAGCTTACATCCAGTTCTACCTAGTTTTCCATATTTCATTCGCTAAATTCGGTACGAATATTGAATTTAAAACAAAATTCAATTTTTAAAATTGTTTTTTAACTCAAATGTCTCATCAAAAGTCAAACTATCCGTGAACAGGTCCCGAAGGTGGTAAAGGTGTTTGCGGAGGGTAGAGCTCCGCAATTACTTGACCACTAAAAGGAGATGTGGTCAGCATCTCGCTCCGACTTGTTTCACCCCAGGATAGACCCTGGTACTTATTTTACAGCAGGCTGTGTAGGCCTGGGAGTCTGGATGTTGAGGTGTAGTGATTAATCCCCGGGGATCGAACCCTGGACATGCAGCCAGCAACTCAGCGCTCTACTCACTGAGCCACGTTGACTCTCTAAATATTTCATCACGTATTTTCAAATTAGACATAAACAGGTAGTATGACCCATGGCCGACTACATAGAAAGTCCTGGGTGTGACGTTACAAAAACCTTACTTAATCGATGCCAAGTGGACCAGAAACCATTGGTTGTCTGTCGCTGGCTGTATGACTGTAGTCCTAGTGTAGTGCTGGGTGGCATTGATTTAGTTTGGCTTTCGTGACGTCACATCGTGCCCCAGTTTGGTAGAAATGGCTATTGGGAGGTCATTTTGCAGCCATACCATTCTATTCAGTAAGCCATTAACGTAACGCAATGACTAGGCGTAATGTGTGTATGTAAGCTCCCTTTTTCCTTGTCTCTACCACTATCAATCGCTTAATATACTGCGAACTACCCATTTTAACTCATTTTGAGTTTCGATTACTGTAAATTATGTTACTGTAAATTATTCCAATTAACCTAATTTAACAGAAAGAAAATGAATTCAAGCCTAGACTATAATAATTATAATCTCTGAACCACGTCGAAAGTCTGTATAGTGGTTGAGGTTAATGCTCTGTAGGTGAGTAGTAGCTTATGTACACGTTGACTGTTTCTTTCCTCTCCATTTGTCCCCCACATCTCCATGAACGGAATTATTTACGTCATTCCGTTACTCAGTTCTCTAAAGTTAAGTCCCTCCGGTGTCTCAGGGGCTAGCATGCTTGCTCGTCACCTAGGCACTCCGGGTTCAATTCCCGATAGGGCCAGAATGAATTTGTAGCTTTTCTCTTCAATGTCCCTGTTCATATAAGCTCCTCCTCCTATTCACTTACTACTACTACTACTACTACTACTACTAGCTTCCAACCAGTAATTGTGACAACAAATATATCGGATCACTATTTGACAGGAATAATTATAAAACTGAAAAAGAAAGATATAGTGGATATAGCTGGAAACAAAAATGAAAAAATAATTATAAATAAAGTAGAACTAAAAAAGCTCTTAGAAAAGATTGATCTAGAAGAAATGAAAACAAAAGAAGCTAAAGAAATATATGAAGTGATAATATCAAGTTACAAGAAATCAAGGAAAAAAAGCATAATGAGAAATAGGAAGAATATTAATATTAAACCATGGATCAGCAAGGAGATTGTAGATATGATGAATGAAAGGGACAAACTCTTTGAAAAATGGAAAAAGTTTCCATATATGGATGGTGAAAAGAAATCTGAAAAAAGAAAGGCATATAAGGACCTAAGAAATAAAATAAATGCAAAAATCTTTCAAAATAAAAGGGAGTACTATAAAAATCTTCTAAATGACAACATAAAAGACAGCAAAAAAACATGGGAAGTTATAAATATGCTAATGGGAAGAAAAAAAAGAATGATATGGACGAACTGATTGAAAAAAGTTTAGATAACCAGGAAACAACTCAAAAAGTCTGTGATAAAAAGGCAAAATTCATGAAAGAAAATGTATTAAAAAACCTGCATAAATGTGATAAAAGGATAGGACCATATAACAAGATGAATAATTCAAACTCAATATTTCTACCTGAGATAGAAACGAAAGAAATTGAAAGAATTATAGACAAACTTAAGAAAAATAAAGCACCTGGTATGGACTTAGTAAGATTGGAAAGCATAAAAGAAAATAGTAGGGTACTTATACCCTTGATAAAACTAATAATCAATAAGAGTATAGAAGAGGAGAAGTTCCGGGAAAATATGAAAGTGGCTATTATCAGACCAATACATAAAGGAGGAAACATGAAAATCTTAATAATTTTAGACCCATATCTATTTTATCAACAATAGGGAAAATTTATGAGAAATACTTAATGGAGGTTATTAAAGATTATGTAGAAAGAAATAATTCAATCACGAAAAATCAATATGCCTATCAAAAGGGAAAAGGTACTACTGACCTGTTAGAAAATATAGCAAATGAGGTAAATGGATACTTAAACGATGGCAAACAAGTTATACTGATATCTATGGACCTAACGAAGGCCTTTGATCTAGTAAATAGCGAGAAGCTTATAGAAGAATTAGAAAAAATGGGAATCAGAGGCAAAATGCGAAACATATTAAAAACATACCTACAAAACAGGGAATATATGGTCAAAATCAAAGAAAACTTAAGTGAAAAGCAAAAAATGGAAACAGGTATTCCCCAGGGTAGTTTTCTTGCACCACTACTGTTCATTCTTTATATCAATAATGTTGAATCATGTTTAAAATACAGTAACTTTTATGGATACGCTGATGACTTTGTTATAATGGTAGGAGGCAAAGATAGAAAGATGATAAAGAAAAAAATCCAGGAAGATTTCAATAATCTACAACTGTGGATGCATGATATGTCACTAGTGTTAAATGGCAATAAGACCAAGATGCTACATATTGCAGCGAAAGCTGTGGGTGGTGAAGACATAAATATGGTAAAACATGAGACGGAGTGTTTACACACTTATATGAAAAACTGTAAATGTACCTATAATATTGACAAAGTCGAGTATCTAAAATATCTGGGAGTGATTTTAGATCACCGTTTAACATGGGAATGCCATATTAAGGAACTAATAAGAAAATTAAGAGTATGTTTTTGGAGGATGGTAAATGTTGAGAAATTCATGAATAAGATTACCCTAAAGAAGGTGTACGTTTCACTGATAGAATCACAAATTAGATATGGAATTGAGGCATGGGGAACGGCCTCCAAAACATATGTAACACCTTTGCAAGCCTTACAAAACAGAATAGTAAAGTTGATAGGAGACAAAGGAGAAGATATGGAAATTATATATTAAAAAAATCAACTACTAAAAATTAAACAAATATTCCTATTAGAAAAAATAGATAAAAACTTGAATAAGGTAAATAGAGAGTGTAATCTGAAAAGGATTATGCACTCGCATAACAACAGAAAAAAACACAATTATATAATTCCCATAAATTTCAACAAGTATGGAGACAGGAAGATTGATACAATCCTACCAAAGTGGCTAAATAAAATTGATGATGATATAATAGAAATAAAAAATAGATACAGAAGAAAGAAAGAAATTAAGAGATGGTTAATGGAAAACAACAGGATGTTGGAATAAGAGGAAAGAAAATAAAATCGGAGAACCTTGAAAAGAAAGAAAATTAAAAGAAAAAATGTGAATACAAAGAATTTTTAGAGTAGTCAAAATCTCCCCTTGACAAGTTTCATTTGTGAAACTTAAAGGGAGAAGCAAAATATATACAGAAATTGATGAGATGGATGACAAAAATAAATGTGTTAGTAGACTTTAGTTGTAGTTGATCTTTGTATATATTTAATAAATGTATTTTTGTGTAAAAGGATATAATCTTTGGAAAAAAGAATGAATAAGGATGAATTGGTTTAATCATCATATGTGCTGAAGGTGCATAAAAGGCACATTTTCGGATAAGGGTGAGAGGACTATTTTTATCCTGAAATGTGCTATGTATGTATGTAAAAGGCACAGTTTCAGATAAAAATGAGAGAATGAAAGAAACTACTTTTATCCTGAAATGCTATGTATGTAAGCATGTAGGTATGAATGTGTATAAACCTGCACTGATATAAAATTGAAAGAATGAAAGAAATATTTTAACATTTGTAATATGTTATGTATGTATGTATATAATCTAAAATGAGTTACGGTAATTTGACTAAAGATTAAATGCATCCAAAACTGAGCCCACTATGTCNATTACAATCTAAAATGAGTTACGATAATTTTACTAAAGATTAAATGCATCCAAAACTGAGCCCACTATGTCCGCTATTTGTATAATAGATAGTGGATTTGTTAGTGGTGGTATAAAGATAAGAAATTGCTCCTACTGTTGCTGCTACTTTAAATAGTAGTGGTCGGTTTCAGTTAGCGAGTATAAGTAATGAAAAAATCATAAAATGGGAGGTTTAAATCGTAAAATGATGTGGAAGTATCAATCTGGAAGTCAAATGTAAACTGATGTGAAAGACTAGAGGTGAAATAAAGTTTGTATTGCGAAATGTAATTGGTATGGATATAAAACGATTTGGATATGTAAACAACTTAGTGAATCAATGATGTATTATTTGATGTATGCAAATTCATGTATGTGCGCTGTATTGAAAAAATGTAAGATGCACAAATCTATCTATATGAAATAAAAAAACTTTAAACTTTAAACTTTAAAACTACTACTACTGCTATTACTACTACTACTACTACTACTATTAGTAACTCTTACTATTACTAGCTACTCCTACTAGTAACTCTTACTATTACTAGCTACTCCTGCTAGTAACTCTTACTATTACTAGCTACTCCTGCTAGTAACTCTTACTATTACTAGCTACTCCTGCTAGTAACTCTTACTATTACTAGCTACTCCTGCTAGTAACTCTTACTATTACTAGCTACTCCTGCTAGTAACTCTTACTATTACTAGCTACTCCTGCTAGTAACTCTTACTATTACTAGCTACTCCTGCTAGTAACTCTTACTATTACTAGCTACTCCTGCTAGTAACTCTTACTATTACTAGCTACTCCTGCTAGTAACTCTTACTATTACTAGCTACTCCTGCTAGTAACTCTTACTATTACTAGCTACTCGTACTAGTAACTCTTACTAACACTTCCACTGGGACTAATTTGTTAGTTAACTCGGCTAACCGACCTATCAACTATGAAGAGCCCTACCACCCACCTCCTATCTCCTAGCGCCTCATGTAGATAAGCATTAATAGCAAGCTACACTTCCCTTTTACAAATACTACGATAACAAAAAACGTACACTCGAAGATGTCTTGCAGTAAGATGCTTACACGCCTCAGAATCAATTCTGGTTCAATTCCCGGCGGAGTCAGAAAATCTTGTAGCTTTTACCTTCAATGTCCCGATGTTCATATGCAGAAT
Source organism: Laupala kohalensis (assembly GCA_002313205.1). Lineage (NCBI taxonomy): Eukaryota > Metazoa > Arthropoda > Insecta > Orthoptera > Trigonidiidae > Laupala > Laupala kohalensis. Next base: position 54,037 of record NNCF01137323.1, read on the forward strand.
ATACTATTGAAAACCGAACTTCTCCTTCTATTCACTTCCTACTGCTCCTAATATCAATAACTCTTACTATTACTAACACCTACAACTGAGGCGTGTTGTTAACCCTACCTACCTTCTGACCATAGACCCTACCACCCACCTGCTACCTCCTATAGCACGCTACATTTCCCATTTAGAAATACTACACCTCTCTGTACGTATTGCTTATAGTGAACTGAAGGAGATGAACGCCTGCCAAGCGAAGATCTCTGTGGAAACCGCGAAAGAAATCGCTAACGACAAGACACTGAGGACCAAAGGAGATAAGGAACGACGCTTGCGAGAGAAGAAACAGAACAACACCAAGAAGTTCATGGACGAACGCAAGAACGCGCTGATAAAACACTCCAAGGAGAAAGACAAGCTCAAGACGAAGCATGACAAGGCGGGCACGGAGGTGCAAGAGGAACTTCAGAAGGTGAGCGGACATACTAAACTAATTTATAAATACAAAAATATTGTAAAATTTCAGTTAGACTGCTTCACCACGTGAACTACTTGACTCTCCGGAAGCAAGCAAGGGACCATCCCATCATATCTAAAAGATCTCAAATCAGTGGTGGATTTATCGTTTCTGCACCCCGAGGCGAAATCATGAATCCCTTATAACAAAAACGAAAATAAATAGCTTCTTTTCACAATACCTACAGAATATTAATAAATTTTACTGTCAATTATTGTTATTAATTATTATACCAGGAGACTCGTTAAAAATATCATATCGAATGCCAATTGAATCATTATTATAGTGGAATGACAATGGGAGACGTGGTGGTGTAGTGGAAGCGCACCATCGCGTAAAACTGAAGTTCCCGGGTTTGATTCTCAGTCCAATCACCCATAAATTCAACGTAACATAATTAATCGGTTTCCACCCAGATAAGTCGTGACATTCGTTACGTAATAAATTATTTTTTTCTGCTTTCAGAAAATTGATTCCTACGCAATTGAGGAAATGGAATATGATCTCTCTTCGAAGAAAGAATGCTTTGTATAACCTGCTGATCCATCAAGAGAGTAAATTTTTTGGGCAAAGAAGCATGTCCATTGGTTAAGGTTACGGAATTAACATAATGGGGATTTTTACTGAAATAAATTTTATACATTAATTTTTATGTTATCTTTACTACCTGCTTAGTTTATAGGAATGAAAGTCTAAACTGTTTTCTCTCAATATTCTCCTACACACAGGAACAGCACATTTATTGATTTCAAAAATGTATTTTAAAAACATATTCCAATTGAGTGTCGAATGCTTTGGAATTGATGAAATAACATCTAAAGATGTGCGAAGAAAATATTTTCTCAATCATAAAATAGTTTGGTTTTCTTTCAAAGAGAAAAATGATTTTTAACTCTTAATTGCAATACTTACTTTCGTACTACACAATTAATGATACTAACAAATAATCACATGCTGAATTTCCCTATTTCAAGCACTCTTTTAAATGCTCTTCCCAACATTTTAAATTCTATTTAATACCAAAAAATCCTAGAGGAATTTCTTGAGCTGACATTTCAGATTTGAATGTTTTAATTGACAAGGAAATTTGTTAATTTATAATGGAACTGTCGTAAATACTAACATCAAATTATTGCATATTCATGTTTCCTTACGTACTAATACTTATTTAAGTACTTAGTCTTAATTAGAAGAAAAATCTGTGATGAGTATCAAGAAAATTGTTTGTAGTGACATTGTTAAGGAGTTGGAGAAGTTTTTTTAATTTTGTCCAGTAAATCGAGTGGAGGGACTATTGCAGTGGACAAAAGAGAAGGAACATGCGTATAAACTTACGTTCAGTTGAGTACCCAGAGATCTAAATCGCGATAACAACTTCTGTTATTAGCTACTATGAAGGAGTTCACAAATTTCTTTCCTTGTCTACGCAACCATTCATTTTACAGACTTCTGTGCATTGTAAGTAAGGAATTAATGTTCGTTGAGAAGAAAGTTTCTAAAGTCAAAGCTATATACTTAAGTTTTGATTATTTACAAAATTGGTGTATAAAAATACAAAAGCATAACGGGAAAACAAAAATAAAAATCTATAATTTTTGATTTACAATTTTCGTATTATACTTGGTAATGGTTTAATACACGAAATGTTAAGCCCCACCGGTGGCGCAGGTGGTAGTATTGTCGTTTCTCACTAAGTCATCACGGGTTCGATTCGGGCCAGAAAATTTGTAGCTTTTCACATCCCAGTTCGTATATATACTGAAAAGCCAAACTTGCTTCCTCTACTAATCCCTCCACGTGGGCCAAGTTGTTGGTAAACCTAGCTAAGCGGCCCACCTACCACCCAACTCCTAACTCCTATCGCTCCATGTAGGTAAGTTTCAATACCACGCTACATTTTCCATTTACAAATACAACAATACAAATGTTTCACATAGAGCAAACGTAGCGTACTCTTTCAACACACAGAAAGTCAGGGGTTCACTCGATCTGAAATTTTCCCGAATGACCTATTCAGTCCCACTAGGCTGCAGCCTGTCTGAGCACGGCTTTCCTTGCTGTCCGTACGTGCTCAAAGTACGTTTACACTTGCATACGTGTATGAGCGACTTGTCTGAGATATATGTATCCGCAAGTTTTCGAAGGTTTGCGATTTGTATGAGCTGAGACACTTTTACCTCGTACATGTATAGAGATCAGCGTTTACACTACTCGATTTGTACCAGGGAATTCTGGGTGTATCGCAATGGAAGAACACAAACTGATATTCTAATCTACTGAAGAAATAAACTAATCTAAACATAAACAATTATTATAAAATAGATTTTGTGACATACGTATGACAACAATGATATAACCTACAAACAATACAGCTAGAATGCAAACAAACAACAGATCGCGTACTGGTCATGAGTTCTACGCATGCGTATAGCGTTTGCAAATTGTACGCGCATACATGTGTATCCTGAACGAAGCTGATACAAAATGTATCAGGATTTGTCTGATGACCTGTAGAGCGACGTATCAAAGTGCGATTATATGGCACGAGCTCATACAAATTTCATACAAGTCACTCATACATGTATACAAGTGTAAGCGTACCTTCAGATTGACATCTCAGAACTAGTGTTCCGCGCTTTAACACTAGTAAAAATAGACTTAGGGGTGGCTATCTGTTATCGCCAAACGGCCGTAAGAGGCCACTGGAAATGAATGGCCGTTTGGTGTTATCAGCTTGCCATTTAATAGTCATTTTAATTGGAAAAGAAACATTTTTGGCTTCATCATTCCGTATTCCCAATTGATTTCTTTTTGTCAGTGACGTATCTAGAAGTTCTGAATCTCCCTCCGCACACAAACTAGAAAAATATTCATAGAAACGTAAATACACGTAATAATTTGTCTAATAACTCATTTTATGATTTAGTGCTAAAAGCTGATTGCCATCTCAAGGAAAGGAATAATTTAGGTGAAACAGACATGTGAAAATAAAATATGTCCATGATCCAGGGAGGAGATTCCAGGTTAGATTTACGGCGCGTCATAGATTTTATTCGGCCGAACTTACATCTTTTTCTTCTCTTGTGTGTACAAAAAAAAAAACGCTTGTAATTCTTTGGGGAAGAGAGAGTAAAAAATAAAGGTAAACACAAAGTATTCTCAAGAGCTTCAATGAAACTGAGATGTTGAAAATAAGAGTACTCGATTGTTTTGCGAGCAAATCTCCTTCAGCCTTTCCCACGAGAAGTTACAAACTGTGACCACGCGGTTGACAAACTACTTTACTCTCCGAAGACACACAAGGGACCATCCCATCAATTCCGATGACTGGACCCAAAGGCAGAGACTGATTTCACATTTATGCACTCCATGCATGACATGCCCAGTTATTTTCACAGGAATGTCCCGATTCGTAGAGTTAATATATGTTACGGCCGATGACTTACATTATGTAGGGGAAAGATGAGGTTGAAAATAATGAAATTTTACTTAATTTTTAGGACTCTAATTTTTACTCAGTGTCATAATAGAAAGAAAATTCATCTATCACTATTATTGTTGTTATTATTATTATTCAAATATTCACTGTTTCATATATTAATTTTAAAAACAGTTGTTTTAGAATATAAATTTTAAATTTTTGAAGACTTTTCCTAAGTGCACTAAGAACTAGGCATCTTGGATTTGTACATATAAAATCCATTGAGAATGCAAATATAATGAATAATATTTTGTGACCCATAGAAATATTTTGAAAGGAAGTAAATCTTATTATATTGAAATCATATACACAAACATTTCTTGTTGATCTTTTTATATACACCATGGATGTATTTGTGATATGATTGTGATTTGTGACTTTTAGCCACTTCGGAATAGAGAAGGATGAAAAATGCTCCATGACAAAATATACCTAAAAGTATCTATTGAAGAGAGGAAAATATTCTTAATATATTATTGTATACTTAATTATAAGTACTTACTAGTAGAGCAGTTAATTTGTAATATTTTTACATTGTACATATCATTAAGTTAAATTAGTTGTTAAATAAGATAATGTGATAGTGGCCAGTATTGTGAATAAATATTCATAAACAAACAACAGTCCATTTTGTACATAAACTTAAATGTATATTAAAGAGCAATGTAAGAATGAAATGCATTTCTATGTATATGGTTTTGTGTAAAGAAAGGCAAAAATTCCCCCATTTATTTATTTACAGCTCAGAAAATACTACTAATTACATGCTGCATGTTATTGAAATAACTAGAAAAATGGGATAATGTGAAAATATGAATTATTGTAGAGTACGAAAGCGTATAATTGTGTTAAATGTTGCAATGTGATCATGAAATTTAATACTTTTTCTTTTTGTTTTGTGCATTTAACGAAGATTTAAAAAACATCTTTAAATCGTAAAATTTGAAGGAATGGTTTGGATTTTAAAGGCGTTTTAATGAAATGACGCAGCCGCGCTGCCGCCTTGCCTTGCCTTGCCTTGCCTCGTCTAGGAAGCGAAAATCCGACCTGCGCGGTTCCCGGAGAGTGAGTGGGTTCGTTGGACACACACACACAAAAGGCAATGCCGGGTAACAGCTAGTTTACAATAAAACATAAGATTGTAAGGTGCTCGTAGATAAAACCTAAAAAAAAANTACTCCTTCTTTGAGCTACTAAATTGGATGTGAAAAGGTCAACTCGTGCGATTAAATCTGATTACTTTTATGTAGCAAGACAATTTTATTCACTTGAACAATATGCCAAATATTACTTTCCCCCTATCTGCTAGTTGAAGGTAAGTTTCATTCCGTTTCATATTTAGCATATAAATGGGTTATGATTATAGCACATATCATACTATGAGGCATTACGAATCCCGTAAATTTCCTAAGAATATTGTTTATTATTTACAAGACACTTTTTTGTGAGGACTCACGTGTTCAAGTTACGTCCTTTTCGAATAAATGAGTCAAGTGGCGTCTTTACTTGGTGTCATTTTTAAATTTTGTTATTTCGGAAAACAAAAGATGACAGGAAATCATCAACATATCTTTTAACGCTAAACAATTCGATTTTTGATTTGTGTGACTTGCTCCGTTTGGTTACGGAGAAAACGAACGGAAAATCTAGGGGACATTTGCGTATTAATGAATAAGATAATCCGGGAGTTTTTGCGTATCGTTCCTCCAAGCTATCCACATGCACGTTATTTCTGCGCATGCTCAAAAATTAGTGATACACTAACGCTCCTAGCGTAGTACGTTACAACGTCTCCCGTTTGCGTATGATGTTAGTGGTAGGCTAGTGAGCGAGATCATGGCGGATTCTGCTCTGGATTTGAGGTTATGTTGATATGCGGGAGATTTGTTGGTTTTGTGTGTCGTATGAGCACGTGCTGGTGTACTCACACTACAGTTTGATTGTGTGCGATTGCACAGAACTAGTTTCTTTGGGTTTACAATTTGTATTATGATTTTTATTCGAAGGTACGCTATGCAAAATGCATCGATTGCACCACGTACGTTCCGCGGCTAGCGTCTTAATAAGGCGTAAAAATAATAAAAGTATTAAATGACATTCCCGCCTACGGAAAATCCGCCAGGATGGGGCTACAGAGAAAATATGTACAACCGTACCAATGTTGCGTACAGTTAGAAATGAACTTATAAATAAAAAAGATCTAAAACAACGTGAATGGAGAAAGGAATTTAATAATCTAGATTTAATAATATAAGAATAGCGTGATTAATAATATAATAATTGAACAAACACACACAACGTCGCGTCACCCCGTTTTACTTTCGCGGAATGTCCCGTCAAACAATCAATGTTTGAGTCATTACCTGGCAGCTTTTATACGCTGAAAGAGAGAAAACTGCTCCACGGATAGGCCCGTAAATCCGAAGACCAGTTGATCCGACGCCGGTTAAAATAAATTTTACCGTAATTGTATTCGATAGAGAATACAGGAAACATGCATAGGTAATTCGTATCATTTCAAAGTTTACCAGTACGCGTACAGAAGCATACCGGCAGAAAAAGAGCATAACATGAAATAAGACGAAAAATGTAAGTTTATTGAATTCAACTATACGATATCAATAGATCATTAATCATAATACAAATTGAACAAAACTGCTCCAATTAACGTACACTCAATAACACATTCTGCAATACTGCAGCATAAAATTGTTATCTTGGTAACTGCGTTAGAAATACTGAGACTACGAAGAAGGGAAATAACGAAATGTGATGCGGACACGATCTTCTATTTCCATAACTAGTCATGTGAGTATTCGTCCCAGCAGTAAAATTGCCTGTGTTAGGAAAGTCCATTGACATCAAAATTAGACCTTCCTTGCAAACTTTGTCTGGTATCCAAGAAGACAGGCTAGAAATGGCTGGGAAATAAATTCCGTAATGGTAATACTTATTATTATGCTTGCACTCCCACGCAAAGCGATCCCATCTGAAGCAAACATCACTTTAGCCGTGATAACTTTCGGTCAAGGAAAAATAGCGACGAGCGAGGAATCGAACCCGGGACCATTGCATTGATCGCGGGAGTGTTAACCACGAACCAATAATATTAAAGAACTCGCATGACTCGTTTCAAATGCAAAAGAGCTTTTGTATAAAGATGGTGGTAGAGCGTGAAGGTTTCGTGATTTATGCATCACAGCTCGGAAAAAGCAAAATATCTTTTTGAGATGTCCGACAAAAAATACGACGGAAAATTTACAACTAATCAAAGAAAACTTCCATCACTTTCGTGACTTAAAAGCTGGTCTTATTTTGTAAATATTTTCTCCCCTATAAATGCATCCGACGCGTAGGTACGCGAAAACCGGGCCTAAGAGCTATCAGCATTGGAGCCGTCTGAGGTCACTTATCCCCTGAAGGGGGATGTGATCTAGGTTCACCGGATGAGGCCAGGTGGAAGTTGCGTGCGGACTGGGGAGTCTGAGGTGGGTGGTGCAGTGGATAGCACACCTGCGGCCAGAGCAGGAGGTCTCGGGTTCGAGTCCCGGTCCGTCGCGATTTCCACCTAAAGGCTGTCGACGTTGCAAACACTCCTCCACGAGTAGGTACTAGGAAATTTTGAGTTAATGTAATTTAAATGGCAAGTGACGTATGTTTTTTCAAGTTGAAAACACCAGAAGTACATGTTGCTCTGCTTATTTATGCTGATTTAAGATATTTCAGTGATTTAATTCTATTTACGCAAGTACTACCTCACGTGTGGACGCGGCTTAAGCGATGCCCGGGTATTGGAAAGGCGAAAAATGCCAGCCGAAGCACCAATCAGAAGCAGACTCATCGGCGTCACTCTACTTATGTGTACTCTAGAACTCTGTTTGGATGCATTTTTCTCCAAGAATTAATTTTGCCGAGAGCACCCAATGATGCTCAAGGGACTTTTACTTGCAGTATAATGATTCAATATGTTGTGTGTGGATTTTTGCACCCGAAAAATCGACCGGGATAAAATTCGCACTCTGATGATTTGAAGGCCATTACGCAAACCACCAACCGCCGGCGCTGGCTTTGGTGTATACTTCTATATATCTCTATCTACAACTACATCCATTCTAATACATAAAGTCGTAACGCGAAGAAGTGTCTGTCTGTTTGTTACCTGATCACGACAACCACTGAACGGATCGTGATGATATTTCGCGGGGAGATAGTTTAGATGTCCAGGATGAACACTGACTAACTTTTATTTTTAAACTGTGTGATAAAGAAAGATAAAAATGAATCTTAACAATAAATGTCGATAAAAAACCTGAGGGGGGGGGAAGAGGAGAGTTATCTTTTGCTTACTCTGCCTAAACGGTTAGAGATAGATGACAACAATGATTGGCAATATTGTTCTCCACAAAGAGTTCTGCAAAAAGTCCGCGACAGCATATGTGTATCTACAAAAAATAACCTAAATTGTCGAAAAAACATTATTAAAAATAGAAATGTTAAAGTACTTCAATTTAAGAGAGTAATTTAAGAAGGAAAAAATCAATCATCATCAAATTTAGTGGATTATTTGTTTTGTGCATTCAACGAAGATGAAAAATTTCTTTGAATCGTAAAATTTCGACGAATAGATTACATTTTACAAGTATCTTAGTGAAATGGTGCAGCCGCGTCATCATGCCTCGGAAGCGCGGACTGACTCGAGAGATGTAGTATGTACAGTCAAGTTTTGCATTAAATTTGTATTATTACAAAGTTGAAAAATTAGGACACTGAACATTTCTTTATTAAACAGTAAGTAAGAGTATTTTAACCTTACAATACAGATAGATTTTACTTTTTCCTGAGTAAAAGAAGATTAGTCTAAGAAAATTCCTGAGCAACGCGGGGTAATCAGTCAGTAATATATAAATAAGTAACACGAAAGTGTGTCTGTTTGCTACGTAATCACGACTAATCTACTGCACCGATCGTGATGAAATTTGGCAAGGATGTAGTTCAGATATTTGGATGAACATAGGCTGAGTTTTATTTTAAAAGTGCATCAAAAGAAATGCGTAGAAAATGATTTTGACCATAAAAGTCGATGAAATCAGAAAAAGGAGTTATATTTGCTTACGCTGCCTAAACAATTAGTGATAGGTGACATCTATGAATGGCAATATTGTTCTTCTACAAAAAACTCCGCGACAGCTTATGTCTATCTACAAACATTAACCTAAATTATCGATAAAGCGGTATGAAAAAAGTGTTAAAATGTTTTAATTTGAGAGGAAAAATTTCAATTATGAAATTTAATGTATAATTTGTTTTGTGAATTTAAAAAGATAAAAAGTATCTTTAAATCGTAAAATTTTGATGAATGGTTTTAGAATATACAAGAGTTTTACTGAAATGGTGCAAGTGCAGAGGTCTTACCTCTGAAGCGAAAATTCGACCGGCGCGACTCCCGACCAGTGGGTTAATTGGTAAAAAAATTCCGGGCAACGCCGGGTGATCAGCTAGTTTTTCTGTCTGAAGTGTTTACTTCTCAACAAAGAAGCCAAAGAGACAATCTCGCAGTATTACAATCACTTTCTGTCACTCTGCGCTCGTACCGTCACACGAGCTGCATCGATCCTGATGGGACACGCATGCTATGGTCCACTCACTCAGACGGGCGTCACAAGCTGTACTGCTCATCAAGGAACGACAAGTTCTTTGTTATATCCCATGAAGATTACACCACCTGTCTGCAAGAGGGGAAATTCTAATTTCAGTACAACCGCATTAGTCATTAGTTTAACCTCGAGATAGACAACATAATATTTATTAAACATTTTAAAAGATAATTGAAAAATAGAAAATAAAACACATAAATGTCACTCACATGTTTAAAGAAACATTCTCGGTTTCCACCTCAGTCAATCACGTAGATAGATAATCACGTGTCTATGGGCAACTAATACGGAAATTTCGCACACGTGAGCCACACTACTTATGTACTAGAAGTTATGTGCCTTTACCGGAAAATAATGCAATGTGGCTGCCTTACACGAATTGCCAACTTCTACATATTAAGTAATATCCGAGTAAATATTAATAGTAGTTCAAAAAGAAAAAAAAACTATTTTGTGTAAACGTTTACAAGTTAGTAACACAAACTAGGACACAATGTAATATTCGTTCCACACAATCGATGCAGAAAAAAAAAGAAAAGCGCCACACGAGCAAGTGAATTGAATTGATAACCGATGTTGGCGATAGATTTAATTTTAAAGAAATTCGGAAGTACTGCCAACACAATGCGAGGTACACTTACAGACGATGGAGAATTAAAACCATTGGCTACACTGTGTACAAGTTCTGTACCAACATCAAGCAAGTTAGACTTACCATAAATCAAGAAATAATTAATTGTCAAGAGAGCAGTTACAAACTATCATGACCACTATTGGGACAATAAGTTTAATTAATGAGCTACTACACTGCAAATAAACTAATAAACACTGCTTTTCCATTCGTCTTTTCATTAGTTAAATTTTTTTCTCACGAGGGACATGCGTTACCTCGAACGTTCAGAAACTCAATAAAAATGTGCTTAGAATCGTATAAATCACTCATCCATACAGTCGTATGAGTCATTCTCATGCAAAACTGTGTGTCTTGTCCCGAGAGACATTGAATGGTCAGCTATTCAAAGGTATAGAAGGAATTTTGGTAACACAAAGAAAAAATATCGACATGTTAGGACCAAAAACACACACATCCATGTCACGACTATATTGCTATATCTCCCTCTACTTACAATAATTACGATATCTGGACTGCAAACTTCACTACTGACCTAGTAGTTTTGCATAGTAATTCAGGAGTGGGATTTCGATGGAGTGGTGAAAACAAAGACGGAGAAAACAATATGCACGTCTGATTAAAGCCACTTTTTGGAATTCAACATCACTTCCGCATTCATGCAGTCTTATATCAAAAGCCACACTAATTACATTTTGAAACGATATTAGTGTGTCAATGTCATAACCTGCTTGTTGCCGAGTATACAAATACAAGCTTTTGTACTTCGGTGCAAAAAGTTGATTGTATTACGACAAATTAACGATTGTGTACCTTCACTTGGGGTTTTTCACATCGTAGTCGCACAAATCTAACGATCCTGATCGCGTACACCTATTATTGTTTAAATAAGATTTTTCAAGAGGTTTCTTATATTTTGCAGCCTTCAGTGGCAATATGTTGAGCGTAACATTCTCAGACGGAGAACTTTAATCTAAAAGAGAACTTTAATCTTGATAACCTTTTACCATCGTTACGTCCTTGTTCACTAAGAACTGGAGTTAGAAAACTTTCCTTATACTCTTTCGTCATTTTTACGCTATTGATTGCCTCTACTTGAATGTTTCGCAGAGTAGTTGCTTCAACATATATTTCTTCCGTGTACCCTACACGTGGAGAAGATATGTGATAAGATATGTGTTAACCACCACACCACCCGTTCGCATTTCACAACTGTACACCATGTCCTGTATGGGGATGTGTCTCAGGTCATCCCGGTTGAAGTTGAAGTGGTAATGGTGTACAGTTCTGGAAGGCGAACGACTGGTGTAGTGGTTAACACCGCTGCGATCAATGCAGGGTTCCCGGGTTCGATTCCCGACTCGTTGCCATTTTCATCCGAGCAAAAGTTAACACGTGTCGCCTAAAGTTCTTTGAATCATTTGGATCAAAAGTGCATTATGTTCCTTGTAAATTCATTTTGAACTTGCTAGCTAATCTGTCACTCATTGAAGACGTTACATCAATTGTATAGCTATAGTGAAGACCACAACATCAGCTGAAGATTGGTCTCTTCCGTGAGATAGTGTTGAGAATGAAGACATTTCATAATTAAATTGATTTNTTAAATTGCTTTTGATCACTGTTCCAAACATTTTCTTTGTCCACACTCTCCTCTTTTACATGTTTGTTCACTTCCTCCTCAAACCCTTGTGCTTTCTGGCGAATACCATGATCTTCTTGACTCTCCTTCCGTGTGACGTAGGTACTAATATGCCAGGAAGAAATGATCTAAATTTGTTGATGTAAGTAATCAAAGCTGTAAAATTGTGTAGGTAAACCACTCTAGTCGTAACTAGTGCCAACATATGCATATATGTCAATAGTGAGCGGAAGATCTATACGTTTTTGTCCCATGTAATTCTGACATTACACACTCTTATAAAGTTTTGAATTGTGAGAGTCTGTTTCCCCTGAATTGAACTCGATCTCGCCTTCTGCTAGTCACATAATCTAACATAAACTGCCAACTTCATTTACTGCGAATGCACTTATAGCGCGTCACAAGTTTGCTATAGAAGTTGAATCCCGTTTGTAATAGTCTTCATAAATGATCTCCAGAATGTTGTCATCAATATCTAGTAACACACTCAGGTCTAAGGGCTTCGCCATTTCGCCTGTCAGCGCGTACCCACGACCAGACAGGCTTTTACTACAGTTTGCGTGGCTGCGTGATGGAAATAATCTCATCACTTCGAACGCGAATGAAATGTATTGAATATTAGACACTTCTCATTGTTTGAAAAAGGTTCTTTGAATTGCGATTTTGAGATAAGCCCCGTCCATGTAACAGTACTAGCATGATAAGAAGTCAGAGACAGACGCAAAATAAAACTACATACACGTTCATACACGCACGGAATTTCGTAAGCAGCTGATTGAAGACGCTTCATCTCGCAAATGCCGCTTCCTTACTTCGTGTTATTCTTTTGAAAGTTTATTTTCTAAAACTCATTGATTTTCATTCGAAATTTCTAATTTTACCGCTTTGAGTGATATTCCTGAAATTACGAAGAAAGACCAACGAAAAGTAAGATGAGGGCAAAAAGAATCTAAAATTTTCAAAAAAACAAAACAAAAAACAATGTGGTAGCGAGGAGGATTTGAGAAGCATAAGTTTGTACAAGCGTGTGGAAATGTCAGGTGTTATATATCTTGCTAAGATTCCACTATTTGGCACAATGGAATTTCTGAATATATTTCTTACTACCAATTTTTTTAATTCACCTGCTTCTACTGAAATCTACATATTTAAATTAAAACATGATTATTTGTCCTATGGAAATCTGTTTGTTGGTATAAATTGTATACGTAATGAAGAAAAAACTAATTTCACACGTATTATACTTCATGATTCTGGTATCAGTATAGTAATTTTCAAATGAAAAAAACATTAAAATGAAATCTAATTAATTAATTTGGCAAAGTTAAAAAATTAATAATTACTTATTGCTTAATATTAAATATAAAAACATGACGCTGAAATAATAAAAAATAATTATAATTATTATTATAGTTGCACATTTTTCGGCGGATGACACGAAGTGATTTACTCCTTTCGTGCACTTCACTTCACATTCCCCTTCCCTCCCTTTCTAACTCACGCATATCCCTGTTATCACTTCACTGTCACTATCTTCGCATCTGCACAAACGCACCCCTTCTTCCTGAACTCGTCTAACACTGTGAATAGATGCAGAGCTCGAAATCTTTTCCACGACCGATTCAGCCATTAAATTCCAGTCTCTAATCGTTCCAATGAGAAATGAGAATTATCCACTGTCGGTTTTTTGTGTCCTAGTTCTAAATTTTAAAACATGATCTTTTCTACCTATCCCTGAATGATGTTACAATTTTTCCGTTATATATTTCCATGGGGGTTAATTTCTCTAAGTTTTGAATACATTGACGAGCCTAGATAGTTTTCTTCAATTTCCTAAATATTCTCAAATACAGCAATCATTTAAATTTGATCTATAATTAATAAAAAGCTGAGTGCTTTTCACTGAACTCTTGTCCCAACATGCAGTCGCCTATTCTACCTCAGGTCTCACGAGAGAAATGTAAGCGAGTTTTCGTGTTTCAATTTTACATTTTTTAACTGAACGTATGACAAAACGAAGTCTAGTACGTCACACTATTCTCTTTACTACAACTTACGAATACAAAAATCTGGAGCGTGCCCCACTCAACTTTCCAATTACAATTCAAACAAACACATCTTACATTACACTAAAAATTTAAGAAAAAAAAAATTCGAAAACAAATCGTAATATATTATAATTATTATACTAGATGACATATTTTAAACATCAATCAGTTTCAAACAATGTACCACCACATTATATAGTACAATCCTGAACGTAATAAGTGTACATACAAGTATATATATTGCATGAATAGCGTTGTAGGCAGATATAAAANATATAGTACAATCCTGAACGTAATAAGTGTACATACAAGTATATATATTGCATGAATAGCGTTGTAGGCAGATATAAAAATCGCGCCTCATTTTTCCGCAAATAATTTTCGCAATATCTAAAAAACAGTGCAACATATTGCAATGCGGTTTTGTTAATCTCTGAGCAGAATTAACTCACCAATCCAAATTCTTCGATGCATATTTTCAAAATTTTGAATTTTAGAAAACCAGAACGGAGGTGTGTAAATGAAGACGGTATGAAATAGGCTTCCAGAAATAGGTTTCTATTCTCATTTTAAACATACATAAACACATCCGACATAGGCAATCATCGCCAAAATTTGAGAATAGACAATTTGAGGCAATTCGCAAAGATCCCACAAGATCTCCATTTTTTTCGACCAAAATTACAATACACACTCTGTGTAATTGGAAAGCAAAATTAAGAAAACGTTGATGCGCCGCACGCGAATTCCTCAAACTACTCATATTTCAATTTCTTTTTAATCTTCAGCTCTTCCTTAACTTGTGGAAACTAGCTAATATCTGCCATAAGTTTCCATGTCAATTCTAGTGTTTTGAGCTCTTTACACGTATTGCGAAGATTTTTCTCAACAAGGTCGCGTTACATCACATCAATAATTTTACCTAATTTTCCACGTTTCGTTTTCATATTTATGCAGAAAAATAGAAATTGTCTGATATGTCCATCATAGCAATATTCAATGCAATTGTCGCGCCTGTGCTAAGTGACATACAACCAGCTGACGAACGTTCAGCTACGTCTCAGCCAAAATTTGTTTTTTAATAAACTCGTGATTTTGTGATCTCACTGGCGTTAGTTTCGGAAGTGAACATAGGATGGGCACGAGGGTGGATATATTTGGAGGACATTGCTTTTGAGATATTGAATTAGTTATTTTACCTACTTCTGAGAAATAAGAATTAAAAAAATTTGCGATGTCAACTGGATTTGATACGGTTTTGCCATCGTTTAATATGGAAATGTTTTTTTCGCGATTTTCAGGTGACGTAATTATTAACAATATTCCTCATGGTTTTGGTCCTGTTGTTCGATTTTAGTATATGCCTGTTATTTTCCATTACTTTAGCTGCATAGACTACTTTTCGGAGAATAGTCTTATATTTACGGAAATAATTATGGAATTCGGGTGGTTCGTTATAGCGTTTTGAAAGATAATATAAACGGCGTTTGTTTTTGGAAGAAATTCTTATCCCTTGGGTGATCCATCTATTGTATTTCTTTGTGTTAATTAACTTGCGTTTTATGGGAAAGCTAGAGTTGTAATGTTTTAGGAATATTGAAATAAATACATTGAATTTGTCGTCGGTGTTTTCGCAATTGTAAACATCTTTCCAAGTTTCCTCACGCAAATAATTTGTAAATGTGGCTAAATTTGTGTCGTTAAACAGTCTAGAATACTTGTAAATGATTTTAAGTGGTTTCAGTTTATCTTTATTGGTCAACACTTGCGCAAGGTGGTCGCTGTATCCGGCGCAAAACGCTTCAGAGAAATACGAGATTTCATTGTTGGCAATAATCTGGTCTAGCAATGTTTGAGATGAACTGGAGAGGCGAGTGGGGTCGCTTATCGTAGTTACAAGGGTTGAAGGAGTCGATAAGATTCTTGAATCGATTTATGGGTGAATTTGCGTAATCGGAAGCACTCGGGAAATCTATGTTGAAATAACCACATAATATAGCGACAGATTTTTTTGAATTTACGTATAATACGTTTTAAAATAATCACAAAATTCCGAAAAAAAAGAGTGAAAGACAAGGCTCGTTTTCATTTTTAAAAGTAACGTTTCTTCAAGTGAAAATGACACAGGATCTCACAATTTCTGAATCCTCTCCAAAAGATCCAAAAACCATCTACTTCCGGTTTTGATTTTTTGCCCACATTTCCCTCAAGAATATAAGTAGGCATGATGGTTTGTTTTAATGCTAAAAAGTACGCTCAACAGAACAAATAAGTACATTTACATTCTGTGGATGAAGTAACCATGGAATTTCATTCCTTCGGGATAGGCGCCGTACATCTATTTAGTGTCACTTTGCTCTGAATATTTATATTAATTAGATTTAAATTCTGTATTGGAGTATGGAGATTTTAAACTTGTTAGTCAAACAATGAACTATTAAGATCAAATTAGTCTCAAAACCGGGTGCCTCCCAAACTCATAGAAATCAATGCCGGATTAAAGAAAATGGGGGCCCTAAGCGCTTAAACATTACTTTCGAAAAATAATCTATCGCTATATTCTTTAAATCTGGTTATGTATGGTATAAAAAATTGCAAACAGTTTTATAAATGTTTCAATTAATATTTATTAACGTTCTTTTTTATTAATATTTTTATAATAGTTAGTACAAAAACAAAGTCAATTCATACAAGCATAAAATGTTATTAAAAACATTCTTTTTCTGCATTTTCTATTGCTAAACTATGTCCTCAAAGTTCAATTTACGCAGAATATCAGATTCAATTGAAAGCAAACCTAACACATATTTAAATGTTCTTGACCCATTGTTGCTCTTTGCGCGACTTTCAATCGTTTCAACTGTGAAAATGATCTTTCTGCGGAACAGTTCGAAATCATTACTGTCAAAAATAATCGTAGTGCAATTTCTACATTTAAAAGAACGGTTACTAATTTATCTTGAACAAGTATCTCGTATAATTCTGAATGCGAAAATGAAACTTTAGATTGGACATAACCATGGAACTGTTTTAACTTGGCGTAAAAATCTTTTTATGAAAGGGGAACGTCATTTTAACCAGTAATTTCGTATTTGGCATTTATATATAATGAGTTTGTGGAGCGTTGCGGGTATATGAGGTCTATTATCGTGTTGAATAGTTAAGGGTGCTAATAGATCTACAACATTAAGGATTGAATGATTTAATGATAGAATTGCTTGGTTTTGAGCGTAACCTTGTTTATTGGAATGATTGAAGAATTGATTGGGTGGTGATAGGGATGAGGTGATTTAATAAGGTGATTAAAGTTTCTATATGTTGAGTTATTATATATAACGTTCTTGTAATAAGGACAGTCGCGACTAGATGACGCATGAGCTTCCTTGCAATTAGCGCACGTAAGATTCTGCGTAATACACTCCGATGTCATATGATTTTCGGAGGCACAGCGACTACAACGATTTGATAGTCCACAGTTTTTCTTCGTATGTCCGCAATTTTTACACCTACGGCATCTAGCAGGTCCGGGACGCTGACGTCTTTCTTCAACCTCCACACGAGCATTGAATAAGTACTCGTAGTTCATAAATCTTTTGCGCAACTTGTGATTTAGTGGGCGTTATAGCGCAAAGAGGCCAATGTTTCTTGTTTACATCAGTTAAACTAATGACTGTAATGACTGTGGAGTTCATTATTAACAACTCATCTTGAATTTCATCTGTGGAGTATGATGTTGGTACTTTTCTAATGATAACAGAAATAGTGCATTTTGTGGGGTCATTGTACGTGTGATAGAAAATGTTCTTCTCTCGAAAACTATTACGGAGAGAGGAGAAATCATTACTTGTTTTCACTTGTATATTTGTATCAGGACTTCGCACTTTTGTTTGAAAATCTGTGTGTTGCAAAATTTCTTTTAAGTTTTTTTTACAAGTTCTGCATGGTTTGAATTGTCGTGAATAAAGATAGGGGGAATATTAACTCTAGGAGGTTCTATATTTTGAATGTTATCGGCTTGAAGCATATCATCTTCAATGGGTAGGTTCTTGAAAGAGTTTCTAGTTGGGATGTTATACACCACGGATTGGGATGTTGCTTCAGAGTGAGACTTAGTGTGTTGACGTTTAACTGGGTGACAGATATTGGAAGAGAGATCGCTATTACTAAAACTGCATCTACTTTGAGTGAGATCACTGGCGTTCAACGACGCACTGACGCTATTTTCGCATTGCGATGGTAAAAGAATCTGATAGGATCTGTTGCTGCTGGTGTGGAGAATCTTCTTTTGCAAAAACAATATTTGCGCGGTATAGAAGTCGACTCACAAACGTAAATTGAATTGTCTCGCCAGTGTGACTTTTTAGATCCAAAAATGTTAAGAATCTTTCAATGAGTTTACCATCTTTTGGGGGCACATATCGAATAACTCAATTGATCAACGTGAGAGATATCTGGCGTCGAATCAACAGAAATGCTAAAATAATGGGCAGCTGTGACTTCACTTAAAACGTATGAGCGCAGTTTTTCACCCATTATATTGATGAGCTCTTGACATACGGTGTTTGATAAGTAAGACGATTTTCCTGTCCCGTGATCACCGTATTTGGCAACAAGATCAAGTAAAACAAGGGATCAAATGCAGCAACAAGTTCAGGCAAACCCTTGCCTATTGCCGTTATCTACGAATCCAAAATGTTCATTTGAGCCTCGGAATGGCAAGCCTCATTCAGCTAGTGTTGTAATTACAGGTATTAATCATGTCAATACAATTCCAATGTTTGTTTGTTTTACATTCTGAAATTGGTGCTCCATATTTTGGGGTAACGTAGTCTTTGTAAATAACATACACTCTCTGTGAAATGCTCCGTTTTCATGTTGCTTCAATGCGACGTTATTTTTCCAATCATTAAATCTCTCGTTGGCGAGTTTGTTTAAAGTTTCCTGAGACTTTAAAGTTTGCATGGAAAACAATAAACGCATCCCGTTTTTTGCGCATAAATTAACCATTCTCGTGTATAACGCTCTCCATTTCATTTTCTTGCTTAAAAAGTTTGTTCTGTACAATACCTTGCTTTTTTCTCTTGATCGTAAGCTCGACGAGAAGCTTCGAATGGACCAGAATGATTTTGACAGTTACTTGGTCCACTATGTATCCAAAAATCAACATATTCCTTCATTAACTTACTGCAACTTCCAGAATCCCTAGAACGATTGGAGTTTTGAAGGTCTTCATGAATTTTATTTCTTTGTTCATTTGAAGCACAACTTTCCATCTCAGCATCCTCATCCAATCGGGACTAAAAAAATAATGAAAATTTGTTTTTACTTTGTTTTTATATATTTACTAAAGATCGGCATTTTATGTATGGAACATCAAGTATTAAAAAAACAAAGATTACATAGAACACTACATAAATAAAGCAAATAAATTTTCTGTTATAATTATCCTATGATTTTATAAACACACACACACACACATATATATATAT